>BMAO01013132.1:0-29492 GCA_019973975.1 Trichonephila clavata | reverse complement strand
ATACACACATGAATATATATTAACGCAATTTTCGCAAGAGAGATAGATTTCGTTTGAAGGGCAAATATTTGTTAAAGCTGCGTATTCATATTGAAATAAAGGCGAATGCGTAAATTACAATTGTAAATCAGTGAAGAAATACGAAAAAATGCAGCTACTCTGATTTCTAATATCTCGTATTTGAACAAATTAGGAAGTTTTTGAATGATTTGGTGCATTTCTTATTATGGAGTGTATAAAGCAAAATTGAGTGTCTATTTAAATAGTAATTGCAGAGATTTTGAAAGAAAAGTATATTGAAATACCGTATTTATCCGAATCTCAATAGCATTTTTTTTTTTTTGTTTTTTTTTTGCCAGTTCCGAAAATCGGGTATGCTTAGATTAGAATGAATCTTGGTTTGGCTTAGAATGAAAGGTAGATAAATTCGTTGGATGGGGCAAGGAACATGAAACTCCCGTTTAAAGCAATTAAATGCTTATGTATGTATTTTAAAGTTTTAATATTGATGAAAATTTAATTTCCCCCTTCTTATTAGGTTTCATTCTTAATCGTAAATAACGGATATCGATCAAACATTTTACACTATTTTTATTTTTTCACAAAACTTATTGAGAATTTGAGGTGCGGCTTAAATTCGAATAAATACGGTATTTTGTGTTAATCCTCAGATTTATCTGTCTATGTATGAGTCATATATTATTTCACGCAAAGCTAGTCTATTATGTTTACAACTTCTATAAGTTAAACAGGAACTTTCTTAAAACACTCTGCATTAATCTACAGTTATTTTAAATTTTGTGCCGTGATCTATAAGTACATATCCTTTGATATTTTACCCTCTTCATACTTTTTTAAATAGAGTTTTAAATTTTTGTTGCTGAAGTTCTTTTTGTGCAAATGATCAGGAGATTTCTCTGAAGATTTCTCCATAATGATTTCTGATTGATCTTTGATCTCCATTTCTTTTCATGAATTGTAAGAAAATCATTCAGATTGCACCGAATCAATCCATCTCAACTGCATTCTTCTAAACTTTTCTGTTCCAGTAGGTCTAAAAGGCAATAACTTTTTTTCTTGTGTTTTTATCATGCAGTCGGGTCACACACATAGGCCATCCGGTTCATTCTATTTATCCTAATGTATTTAATAATGTCAGGTTGTATGCGTATATTGTATAGTTAGTTCGAAATGGGATCTCCTTCTCCAATTATCATTTTCATTTATACAATCAAGTATACTTCGTAAAATCTTCCTTTCAAAAACTAAATTTGTGTTTCCCTCCAGTTTTGCCATTGCCCAAGTTTCGAATGCAAATGTTAAGCCAGGTCTGGTTAGTGTTTTTTGAAAATTAAAAACCATGTCTTTCTAGAAAGAAGCTTGGATTAAAAAAATCTTGTTAACCCATAGACAGCTTTATTTGCCATACATAGTTTGTTTCTGGTTTGAAGAGGTATTCTGTTATCATTAGAAATTAAAAAATATATTTTAATAAAATTTTAATTTTGTAAAGGAATTTTTTTTGAATGGGTACATTAGGTTGTACACACATTGATTATTCCTTACCTATTTACTTAAACGAAGTTTTCGTTTCTTAAAAAATTCTCCTCTTATTTAATTTTTTTGTTTGTTTAAAAACTGAACTTGGGAAAATAATAACTTTTAATCTCAGTGTAAAACTTTCCTTCAGAAAGTCTGAAATTTTTTTTGACGAATTGCTCTTACTGCATTTTTTGATTTTCTAAGAGATAATATATTTATATACACACACACGTATATGAGAAAATTCAAAGCGAAAGTAACCAACACTTATTAGAATATTCGTTAGAAGAATACGTGAAAATCAAAAATTGAATTTATATTGAGGGTTAATAAAGCTGTATTATTATACATATTGAACATGTATTGAATAAACATAACATTATTAAAGTCAAAAATCTATTTAACGTCGATATAGATACTTTTATGAATTTTAAAATACTGCTAATTCTACGTTTTACGCGTACATTTCTTTCCCTAATAATAAAATAAATTTTCGGACGCATTCAAACAACTCCGACGTGCTGGCGATATCAGCTGAAGCGATGAGGATCCCTCTGATGTGAGATATTCATTTGAAGTCACAGGTGTCTCCTGCACAAGCGTTTTCAGGTGTCCCGAAAAGAAAAATCCTGGGCCTGGGAAGCGTGGAGGTTAATGACAATAGATCCGCAGATTCCAATGCACCTCCTGGGATCTGTAGCATGAAGGTAGTTACGCTCAATAATCAAAAAACGTACAGGTGCACCATCATGTATGAAGCACACATTCTGCTGAGCAGTGGTCGTCGTGGCAAAATTTCTTCAAACCTACAATGGTGCTCCAAATATCTGCATTCGTATGACCACTCCCGTCGTGGAGCTCATCGGCCTCTTAACGGCGACTGTTATCTCGATTTTCACCGACTAAACGCGGTTGGCTACCCCATTTTCTATGTTGATTTGTCGTCCACATGCTGCCTACTATCACCTGTCTGAATGTGGGTCGAATTCGGCAACACCCTGTATGTATATAATATAAATTTTGAGATAAGCTTTATTGAAAATTCTTGAAATCTCTAAAAATAAAGTTTTTTCTAAAGAAATATTTCCCTAAAATGTTCTATGAAGACATATGTTCTTCAATGTAATTTAATCAATAATACGCTGTTAAAAAGAATTCAGGATACGTTACCCTATCTTAAAAAAATTCCTACAATATCTTAAATGTATGTATTATAATGCATGCCCATTTTAAAATATGACTTATATATACTTTTAACATATAATTACTAATATTTTCGTTTGTGTACAACAATAAATATATTTCGTACTCATTTTTAAGAGGATAAAACAATTAAAATTAAATAGTATTTTAAAAAAAAAAAAAAAATTGATTTTTTAATATAAATGAAATGTAATGTTATGTTAAAATTTGAGACAGAAAACATAAATGACGCAATATTTATATATATATATATATGTGGGAATTTCCACATAGACCTCACTCTAGAGGGCGTTGGTGGCTCGCGTACTAACCAGAGCGGGGGAGATGAGCGAGCGAGCGGTTTGGACGAGGAGGTCTGAGAGCCAACGCGGCTCAAAAGGAAAGCAACCGGGATCCAACTGACCAGTGGCCCGATGCTGGAGGGATAGTCACGAGAAGGTGACACATCCTTCACCTGAATTCTAGAAGCCATCGTTGAACTGTATAAGAACGTTGTTACCATTGTGAACTGTGGTATGATAAGTGTAAAGAGACTGAGAAACTGTTGTTGAGTATGAGAAGAAGTATTTGTCTATAAACGTTATTAATCATATATCTGTGTAGTAGTGTGTAGTCCTGTAACAAGTGTCCACATTAAAAGTTAGTATTAGTCAAAAGCAGTGTCGTCAATAAATACCCTAGAACTCCGTGTCATAACCCCCCCCCCCCCACACACACATATATATATATATATCTTTCCCACGGGAAAAGAGATACTTCTTTTGATTTTTAACAAATTTATCACGAAAGAAATATGAAAAATTTTGTGCTTCGTAATTTATTGATTATTCAGCCAAAACATTGCTTATTCAGCACCAATTTATGAAAAAAAAAAGAATTCCAAACTGAAATATGTATGATAATTCTAAATGCAAAGCAACAAAAGATAAATTAGTAAACTCCCTGATAACGTGCACCAGTTTATTTTACACACACGAAGATAAATTTACACAATTTTCACTAAAGATAGATTTCGTTTGGAGCCTGATTGTTTGTTAAAGCTGCGTTTCATATACCAAAAAAAAAGGTGAATGTGTAAATTACAAATGTAACTAAATGAACAAACACTAAAAAATGTAGATAATCTGAATTCTAATGTATCGCATTTGGAGAAATTAGGAAATTTTTTATGATTTGATTTCTTCTTATTATGGAGAGTAAAAAGCAAAATTGTGTGACTATTTAAATAATAATTGTAGAGATTTTGAAAGAAAAATATATTGAAATACCGTATCTATTCGAATCTGAGTCTCCTTTTTTTTCCACTACTGAAAAACGGGTATGCTTAGATTAGAATGAATCTTGATGTGGCTTAGAATGATAGATCGATACATTTGTTGGAAGGGGGAAGAAACATGAAACTGACGTTAAAAGCAATTAAAGGCTCATGTATGTATTTTAAAGTTTTAATATTGATGAAAAAAATATTTCCCTTTGGTTTCATTTTAATTCGTAAATATCGGATTTCCATCAAACATTTCACACTATTTTCATTTTTTCACAAAAACTTATTGAAAATTTGAGGTGCGGCTTAAATTCAAATAAATATGGTATTTTGTGTTAAACCTCAGATTTATCTATCTATCTATGTGTCATATATTATTTCATGCAAAGCTAGTCTATTATGTTTCCAACTCCTATAAGTTAAACAGGAACTGGTTTAAAACACTCTGCATTAATCTAGAGTCAATTTAAATTTTGTGCCATGATATACAGATTTGTATTCTTTTAATATATTATCCTCTTCATACTTCTATAAATAGAGTTTTAAATTTTTATTGCTGAAGTTCATTTTGTTCAAATGATCAGGAGAAACATAAAAGTCATCATCATAAATGACTGAACAAGCCAGTACCTTCCTCTGAAGATTTCTCCATTATGACTTCTGATTGATCTTTGATCTCCATTTCTTTTGATTAATTGCGAGACAATAAATCAGATTGCCCGAATCAGCCCATCTCAACTGTGATCTTCCCAGCCTTCTTGTTCCAGTAGGTCTAAAAGGCAATAAATTTTTTATTGTGTTGTTATCATGCTTTCGAGTCACATGGGCCCTTCAGTTCATTCTATTATTTTAATGCATTTAATAATGTCAGGTTGTATGAATATTCTGTATAGTTCAAAACGGAATCTCCTTCTCCAATTATCATTTTCATTTATACCACCAAGCACATTTCGTAGAATCTTTCTTTCAAAAATTAAAATTGTGTTTCAATTCAGTTTTGCCGTTGTCCAGTTTCGGATGCAAATGTTAAGACAGGTCTGATTAGTGTTTTGTAAATTAAAATCATGTCTTTATAGAATGGAACCTGGACTTAAAAAATCTTCTTAACTGATAGACATTCTTATTTGAATGACATAGTCGGTTTTTTTTTGAAGAGATATTCGGTTACCATTAGAAATCATAAAAATATATTTTAAGAAAATTTTAATTTTATAAGCAATTTTTTAAATGGGTATATTAGGTTGTACTTATGTATTAACTATTCGTTACCCGTTATTTACTTAAACGACTTTTTAATTTCTTAAAAAAATCTCTTATATAAGTTTCTTTTGTTCGTTCTAGAAATAGAACTGAGGAAATTAATAACTTTTACTCTTAGTGTAAGACGTTTCTACAGAAAGTCTGAAATTTGTTCGACGAAATGCATACTGTATTCTTTGATTTTCTAAGAATTATTTTCACTTATGTGAGAAAATTCAAAAAGAAAGTACGTAACAGTTATTAAAATATACGTAAGAAGGCAACGAATATCAATCATTGAGCTTATATTGAGGATTAACCATTTATCTCCCATCACTTTAAAATTATATAGAATATCCATTTTTACGAATACTCTACTTTGCAGAAATATTCTTTTAAATCCACTCTTCCAAGATATATGGAAGCATTGGTTGTGTTATGAGTATTTTAGAAGGGAAAGCGAATAAATTTATAACAGAAGTTGCGTTTTCAACTGACATTTTAATCGGGTTTCGTAGATTGTTATTTTTGTTCCGAAAAAGTAGTTAATGTCAAAAGTAATGTAAAGTATTTTTACCAAAAAGTTGTTGAACTGAAAAATTAATGTTATGCACTATTCACTTAAAATAAATAGTCAAATCATTTTCTAGGTCATCATTAACATACAAAAAATGCATTACTTTTTAAGGCTACACAAAACAAATTACAAAAAAATACCGATTTTTTTTCCTGCATTTTCTTGTGTCTCATAACATTGGGAGAAAAATTTCAGAACTCATAGCAAATAAGTTTTTGAGATATTAGAAGATTTCTCAGCTTAGGTTTGGGTTTTGGGTTCCTTTTAAAGGATCTTGATTTTTCATATTAAAGTTTAAATTGATTTACTTAAAAATATGTTTGACAACAATTAACTCTTTCAGTGTAAAATAGTTATTAATTTCAACTTTAAATACTAATTTCATTTCTGCTTGATTATATTTTGATTATTTTGAGTTCTCATAGTTACTTAATTAATATTGGTTTTAAGGCCAATTTTTCATATAAAAAATAGTTTACACAACTTAGAAGCCTTATCATTAATTTTTCCCTGTTGCGAAAATGCCAGGGTCCAAACGTTCCCATGTTGCTATTAGAAACAATATTTCGATGAGATGGAATACTGCTGAAAATGAGGTATCTAATTTTCAAACCTCAGCTGATGTACTGCAATTAGATTCCCGTATAAAAGTATACTGAATTAAAGTATTATTGCCGATATATAAAATTGAATCTTTACATGATTTAACAACAACAAAAAAACTACATTACATTAAACATATTGTAGAACTATATTTTATTATTTTAAATTTGCGCAACAAAAACTCAATTTTGCTAAGTTGCCCCGATTTAAAACTGAAAAATAAATTAAATTTTATGTTCAAACCTGATGTGATTTTTAGCTTAAGTTAGTATCCTTATTATTGTGTACATATAAATGCTTTGTGATTCAAAAGTTTTGCGAAAATAGTATGCATATATTAGGCTGAATAACTTGTCGTTGTAATAAATGCTATCAATATTATCCAAAAATAGTTTTTGAATTAAAAAAAGTATTTTCAGTCATTTTTAATTAAAATAGCGTTTCAATGTAGAACTTAAAAGGAAATTTAAAAAATTAGAGCTTTACTGACATTATTAGATTTTCCCTGATGACTTTTTCGCCTGACTTTTAATTTTGCAGAAGTTAGTGTTTTTTAATCCCTAAGGCTTATTTTCTGTTCAAAACAGAGTCATGAAATTTTTTTTATATGTACTCCCAAAAGTATGTTCAATAAAAGTTAACATGAATTTAGGTCTCAGATCTTTATTATTTTTTGAATAAATATTAAAGGAATAATTTTAAATTGTTCGTGTTTTCTCCAGGTTTAGAGAGAAAAAATTATTAAAAATCAACAAGGAAACAGATTTCTAATTCCATACTACTTTTCGTTTGCAATAATCTAAGAAAAATAAATCACTAAAAATGACTAAAAATTTTAAAAGTTGATAGTTGATCATTTTATAAAAATTTGAAAAAAAATTCAGAAATTCTTAATTTTTCAAAATCATAAAAAAATGGCTGATCAAACCAACTTTTTACTTTCAGAATCAGCTTAATAATAATGTCTGAATATAAAACATAATTTATTTTTACTGCTACTGACTTCAAAAAGTTTTTTTGAAAAGGGTACTGTGTAGACAATTTATATGTTTATATTTTTACAATAAAAATTAAAAACTAAACTGAATTTTAAAACGAAAAAGAATCATATCGTATCATTTTCGTTTTTTAAAAAATGCAGTTCTAATTTATTGATAAAACAATGTAAAATTCCAAGCTTTTTCCTGCCCACAAAAGTACCTAGCTTTAAATGTTTTTTTCAGCAATATATATTTTCGCAGGTTTGTCATTAAATATGTATGAGATTCAAACAATGACAAGAGATGGCTGTTTTTGTTACTTTTTATTGACCCAAAAATTGCTTATCCAGCATAAATTTATATAAAAAAATGCGAATTCAAAAATGAAATAAATATGATAATTCTAAATGCAAAAGTACGAAAAATAAATTAGTTAACTCCATGATAACGTGCAACAGTTTAAGTTACACACATGAATATATATTGACGCAATTTTCGCAAGAGAGATAGATTTCGTTTGAAAGGCAAATATTTGTTAAAGCTGTGTATCCATATTGAAATAAAGGCGAATGCGTAAATTACAAATGTAAATATGTGAAGAAATACGAAAAAATGCAGCTACTCTGATTTCTAATATCTCGCATTTGAACAAATTAGGAAGTTTTTGAATGATTTGGTGCATTTCTTATTATGGAGTGTATAAAGCAAAATTGTGTGTCTATTTAAATAATAATTGCAGAGATTTTGAAAGAAAAATATATTGAAATACCGTATTTATCCGAATCTCAATCGCATTTTTTTTTTTTTTTGCCAGTACTAAAAATCGGGTATGCTTAGATTAGATTTAATCTTGGTGTGGCTTAGAATGAAAGGTAGATAAATTAGTTGGATGGGGGAAGGAACATGAAACTCACGTTTAAAGCAATTAAAAGCTTATGTATGTATTTTAAAGTTTTAATATTGATGGAAAAAGTTAATTTTCCTCTTCTTATTAGGTTTCATTCTTAATCGTAAATATCGGATATCGATCAAACATTTTACACTATTTTTATTTTTTCACAAAAACTTATTGAGAATTTGAGGTGCGGCTTAAATTCGAATAAATACGGTATTTTGTGTTAATCCTCAGATTTATCTGTCTATGTATGAGTCATATATTATTTCACGCAAAGCTAGTCTATTATGTTTACAACTTCTATAAGTTAAACAGGAACTTTTTCTTAAAACACTCTGCATTAATCTACAGTTATTTTAAATTTTGTGCCGTGATCTATAGGTACATATCCTTTGATATTTTACCCTCTTCATACTTTTTTAAATAGAGTTTTAAATTTTTGTTGCTGAAGTTCTTTTTGTGCAAATGATCAGGAGATTTCTCTGAAGATTTATCCATAATGATTTCTGATTGATCTTTGATCTCCATTTCTTTTCATGAATTGTAAGAAAATCATTCAGATTGCACCGAATCAATCCATCTCAACTGCATTCTTCTGAACTTTCTTGTTCCAGTAGGTCTAAAAGGCAATAACTTTTTTCTTGTGTTTTTATCATGCATTCGGGTCACACACATAGGCATCCGGTTCATTCTATTTATCCTAATGTATTTAATAATGTCAGGTTGTATGTGTATATTGTATAGTTCGAAATGGGATCTCCTTCTCCAATTATCATTTTCATTTATACAATCAAGTATACTTCGTAAAATCTTCCTTTCAAAAACTAAAATTGTGTTTCCCTCCAGTTTTGCCATTGCCCAAGTTTCGGATGCAAATGTTAAGCCAGGTCTGGTTAGTGTTTTTTTGTAAATTAAAAACCATGTCTTTCTAGAAAGGAGCTTGGATTTAAAAAAATCTTGTTAACCCATAGACAGCTTTATTTGCCATACATTGTTGGTTTTGGTTTGAAGAGGTATTCTGTTATCATTAGAAATTAAAAAAATATATTTTAATAAATTTTTAGTTTTGTAAAGGAATTTTTTTTGAATGGGTACATTAGGTTGTACACACATTAAATATTCCTTACCTGTTATTTACTTAAACGAAGTTTTCGTTTCTTAAAAAATCTCCTCTTATAAATTTTTTTTTGTTTGTTCTAAAAACTGAACTTGGGAAAATAATAACTTTTAATCTCAGTGTAAAACTTTCCTTCAGAAAGTCTGAAATTTTTTCGTCGAATTACTCTTACTGTATTTTTTGATTTTCTAAGAGTTATTATATATATACACACACACACACACTTATATGAGAAAATTCAAAGAGAAAGTAGCCAACAGTTATTAGAATATTCGTAAGAAGAATATGCGAAAATCAATCATTGAGCTTATATTGAGGATTAATAAAGCTGTATTATTATGCATATTAAACATGTATTGAATAAACACAACATTTATAAATGCAGAAATCTATTTAACGTCGATATAGATCCTTTTATGAATTTTAAAATACTGCTAATTCTACGTTTTACGAGTACATTTCTTTCCCTAATAATAAAATGATTTTTCCCTTTTATAATTAAAGGGACACAATATATTAATTCAGTTCAACTATATTAGAAGGTAGGTGAATGTCATATATGATATGGAAAAAGAAATACACGTAAATTTTGTTTTATTTATTTGAAATAATGATATCTCAGATAAACCGACATGCACATACGTGTGTGTGTGTTGTAGGATTTTTAATTGTTTAATTAATACTGTAAATACTCATTCATCTGGACTTCCTAATAACGTTATATCTTAAGCATATGTGTCCATCCTAATATGTCATGTAAGTGATGCATCTTTTATTTTGAATCATTTCTGGAATATTTATCATTTTGAATTCTATTGTTACAAAATAAATGTTCCTTTTACCATACAAAGATATTTGCGACGTATTTGGCTCATTTTCTGAGTTTTTTTATTGAATAAGAACATTTAAATAAGGTTATACAGAACGTATCTAACAATTAATAAGGCTCTCTTGTAATATAAACGGGCAGATGATAGCATCAGATACTGTAAATGATGGCATTTGATGTGTATGATCCTTAATTTAAAGAGTATTTTTAGAAAAATTATTGTGATAAGATAGATGAAAATCCTTTTTTTGGATGTTTCAAAGGAAACGCGGTCTTCTTTTTCGACCAATTTTACCCGAGCTTTAACGGAATGTCCGCCGTTTCATCAGTTTCTTTACTGACCGTTGCTTTTTTTAATGTACTTGTAGTTTCTACCACGTCATGGAAGTACCGAGCCTTTTAAAAGGTTTATCACAGTTCCTTCAGAATTTTTTGGAAGAACTGGGATACTGAATTTTGTCTTTGACCGTTTTGTATTTGAACTTGGAAAAAAAATTAATCACTTTTATGGCTTCAGTCCTTGGAAAATGAACTCAAGTTGATGATTCAGTCCCAGTCTGTCGCGTGCCATCTTCCTCGTAATATTAGATGCCAAGAAGTGATGTTAGAGCCTTCGGAAACTACAAAATGAGAATATAAACATCCCCAAGATGTAAAATTTTCAGTTTTTCCTCTTGGAGACATGGAAATATCTGACAAGTTTCAGCCCCCCCCCCAAACAACAACGCATCCTTAAAATAACGCAGAGTCAGGGTCTTCAAAAAACTGAAAGTGAGTGGTCTTAATTATTTAAATGTCATGTTGACAGGTACTTTTTTGCATTCTCAAATTAAAGGAAATAGTGGACATAGAAATTTTATTAGGAATGTTGATTCTCGTATTGCTGAGCGAAATTAAGATGAAGGTTAGATTATTCCTTCTCTATTCGCAAGGAGCAACAAATTCCTTAAGTTATATTTCAAGTGATGAATAAATATGCTGTATTAACTACAATTGATAATATGATGAAAACTTAAATGCAAAAAATAGCAATAATTTCCGTAATAAAGAAGTCTCAGTTCCTGAAGCAAAGATAAAAATTATAAGATCCCTCTAATTAGGCTCAAAATTTTAAACTTATACAAATACAATTTTTTTTAAATTATTTATTTTTTAAAATCTTCTGTTGAATATTACTGAAATATACACTCTATAACAAAAAAATCAAAGCACCAAGATCGAGTTGACCAATACAGACAACAATTGATGGGTAGAAAAATTATGTACAGACTAGAAAATGATTAAAATTTTAAATACATTGAATGATTTATTTCAGAGTTGCATAGTTACCAAGCAACGAGTTCAATAAGTGTTGCCCCAACTTCAGCTTCAATGAAAGCTGTCACACGACATGGCTTACATTGGTAAATCACCTTGATGGTCTCCTTGCGATTTTTCTTCCAAATTTGCTCCAATTGTCGCGCCCAGTCATCAAGATTCCATGGTGGATACAATCGCCTTCACATCATATATCAGACATGCTCAACTGGAGAGAGATCGTGTAATCTGGTTGGTAAAGGAAGTGTTTGACAAGCTGTAAGGCAGTGCATAGCAACACGTGGCATTATCTTGCTGAAAAATAAGGCCAGGTACTGCAAAAGAAAATGTAACAAAACAGTTTTCAGAGTGTCGTCGACGTACCGCTGTGTTGTTAGTGTGCATGTAATGACAGACCAAAGAGGTCGTCTTTCAAAAGAAATGGCTTTCCAGTCCATAACTACTGGCTGAGGGCTTGTATGGCGTGCAATATTGAAAGGAGGATCGGCACGCTGCCCTGGGCGTCTCTAGATACGTCTTCGATGATCGTCAGAACACAGTTGGAAGTGGGATTTGTCGCTAAACACTATACATCCCCTGTCAGAATGATTCCAACCTGTTAGAGCCTAACACCACTGTAATCTGGCTCGAGAGTGTGCAGCCGTGAGACAACGGGTGGCGTAGCGGTAGTTACGAGCGTAAATTTCACTCTACCAGCTGCTGTGAATGGTCTTGGTGGACACTAGTGTGTTGGTAGCTCGTCTGATAGTTGATAACGATGAATCAGGCTCTGTGACAGATGATCTGACAATCAATCTGTCCTCTCGATCTTATGTGGCCCTAGGTCAACCACTACCATCATGACGCTGACATCTGCCATTGTCCACTCATTCTTGGCAGCATCTTCTAATGGCCGCACCTCATAGACCCATATGATAAGCGATTCTCTTATTTGCCCAACCTGCCTCTTTCAATTTAATGGTACGAACTTTTTTAAGCTCTGACAGTTGCTCGTAATGAGCTTGAATCCTGTGCTAAGGGATTTTTTGAAAAGTATCCTAAATCGCAGTGCAGCAGAAATTTTGACCATCGGATTGAGAATCGCTTCTTATAGAAACCTGCTGAGAGCATAGTTCCGATGCCCTGTAGCTCTTGATATGCATTCATTGGACACCAAATTTTAATCATTTTCATGTTCTGTACAAATGTCTTCACATACGAAATTTCATTACAATCGGGAATCTCCTTCTTACAATGGGGAATTTTCTTCTTCTTGCGTCGTTTCTTTCTTTTATTTTTTTTTTGTTATAGAGTTTATTAAACACTCTGCTTAAGATTAGATAAATACAGAGGTATGATAGCCTACTTAAAAATAATTTTGCGTAATACTAAATAAAGCTTAAATACGAGAAGCCATCAAAATAATCATTAAGAATTCATTATGAGATATCAAGGGAATTTTAGGTAAATTAACTCAGAAGGGATTTTTAAAGTAATTCGACTCTCAGAGATTTGTAAAATAGAATTAAAAGATCTCAGCTACTCATTTTCTTAGTGGATATTAGTAAAACTAGGAAATTCATTTGCATTTCATTGAAGAACATTAACAATGCCAGAACTACTTTTGACATTTGTGATCTTTGCTCCTTATCCTTTCTCGCCTTGTAGAAAAGAGATTCGTAACTACTAATCCGGTGGACCGTCTTTAATTTGCAAAAGAATTTTACATGCCTTCGGAGATTTTTACCTGTTTATGTAAAAACAATTGCTGTCTTACTTAAATATAACAATAATAAAATTTTGTCTAGTACTTTTTGCTTTATTGCCATACTGTTGATTTGGAGTCTTTAATTTCATTAACAAGTTCAGATGTGATGTTTAAATCTAGTCTTTTTGACAATGTTTATTTATTTATACAAATGTCAGACATAAGGCCACTAAACCATTTGTCTTGATCTTGCTTCCCAATACTTCAGAACTTTACGATTAAAAGTAAATAATGCAGGACATTTTTCAATATGCTCCTTATCCATCGACTGTGTGTGTCCAGAGTCCTTAAGTCGAATATTGATGGTGCATCCTGGTTAAAGCTAAATCTGTCACAGAGTTGGCTCGTTTCCTTGTTCATTAGAAAACTTGAACATTTTGGTTGTTTTTTGGCAATGTTGAAAATTTTTGAACTAAACAATCAGATTGATAAGTCAATGGACATTTATAGGAAAAGGGAAAACTGTCATCACTCGTTCTGAATTCTATAAATCAAGTGATATATTTCGAAAACCGTGAAAACAAATCACTTAAAGCTGTCGTGATGGTTTTATGGACGGAAAATAATAAACTTGGTATTTTTATAAAGCTAATTAGATGTCCTATAAAATAAAGTCATAAAATTTTTTTTGTCACATTTTCGCAAAATTCACAATTTTAGGTTAGTCTGATACCTTAACACTTTGACTGCCAATTAGTTTGCTTAATTGTCGTATTTGAGCAGCCTCGGCAAATTCGTAGAACAGTGAAAATAGTTTAACACGAAACTGAGGGGACAGTGTGAAATATTTTTACTGTTAAAAGATATTGCAAAAAAAAAAAAAAAAAAGATATATTCAACAAAATTAAGTTTATTAGAGTAGATTTTATTTACATATACGTATGTGTATTTGCGTGAATTTAATAAAAACCAATGAAAAAAAAACATTCATATGAACTTAATGCAATTGAATACATGTTCTCAAGTTCTTTGAAAAACAAATCAGTTATTCTTTTGGAAAATGCCTGATATTTTTATTTGGATTGTCCTCCTCAGCATCAATTTAACAAAAAATTGTTGAAGCTCATGCTTTTCGTGATGTTATTCATTTCGGATGACGTGGGATCATGAGCTGCATTATTTATTTCGTTTTCATCATCGTAATCTGCACCACTGATGTTTTTTGATTTTTGAACAAACTCTAAAATGTCTTTGTCTGCCATAAAATGGGTGCTGTACACATTGTCATCATCTATTGCAACGAATTTTTCTGATATGATACAGAAGGACTGTGCAATAATACAGAAACTTTTTAAGCATTTCGTTAAGTGTTCGCTTAGTTTCAATGTCCTCTTTCTTCAGAATGGAAATATTTTCGTGTTATGCGATTTTCGTTTCATGTTAAAAGAAAATACATAGTAATTTATCGGGACCGTTGTATTATTTGGTGTTAACTGGTTTTCGCCTTAAGTGTTTTCGCGTTAAACGTATTTCACTGTATAATAGTGTAAATATGATCTTTGTAATATGTGTGTTAAGTAAAAATTTTTAAGAATCGGATTTTTACGCTAGAATTATGAAAAGTATGTGACAATGTGTTTATTATATATAAAGGGAAAAGTAAAATACAACACTGTTTTAAAAAGGAAATTTCAATAAAGCATTTCTCTCCAGAAAGTCAATTTTTAAAGAGTGAAAGGTTAATTCGTGTGTTATTTGTTTGTGTTGCTAATTTCTTTCAAAACTTCAATCTGATAAAAAATAGATTTCATTTTCAAACTCAAATTAAAAAGATGAATGAAGGGAAAGAAATTGATACCGTTCGATTGAAAATTCGTGTTCGAGCATTTTCCCGCTCTTTAATTGAAATAATGGAAAATACGTTTGAGCACAATTAACTGTTTCAGTGTGAAAATGTTATTAATTTCAATTTTTATTATTAAAATCATTTCTGCTTGATTATGTTTTGAGTTTTTTGAATTCTCATAGTTACTTAATTAATATTGATTTTAAAGGCAATTTTTGCTTTAAAAATAGTTTAAGTAACTTAGAAGACTTATCATTAGTATTTTCTTGTTGAAAAAATGCCATGGCCAAAACATTCTCAGGTTGCTTTGAGATACAATACTTCGAAGAGATGGAATACTACTGAAAATGATGTACCTAAAAATCAGTCCTCAGCTGAGATACTGCAATTATATTCCGGAATACAAGTCTACTGAATTCAAACATTGCAGATAAAACTGAATCTTTTCATGATGTAACAAATTCATTACAAGAAACATATTGTAGTACTATATTTTAGTATTTTAGTGTTGCACAGTAAAAACTCAAACTTGCTTAATGGCCCCGTTTTAAAACTGAAAAATAAATTAAATTTTATGTACACAAACCTGGTGATTTTTAGCTTAAATTAGTATCCTTAGCATTGTGTACGTAAATGTCTAGTGTTTCATAAATTTTGGGAGAATATTGTGCTTATATTAGGTTGAATAGCTTGTCGTTGCAATAAATTCTATCAATATTATGCAAAAATATATTTTGAATTAAAAGAAATATATATATTTTCAGTCATCTTTAATTAAAGTAGTGTTTTAATTTAGAACTTAAGATGAAATTTTAAAAAAATTAGTTTTATTGACATTATTAGTTTTTTCCTGATGACTTTACTAACTTTAAGTATGTTTTTCTGTGACTTAATTTTGAAGATGCTAGTGTTTTGAATCCCTAAAGATGATTTTCTGTTCAAAATAGAGACATGAAATTTTTTTTGTATATACTCACTAAAGTATGTTCTATAAAAGTTAATATGGATTTAGATCTGAGCTCTTTTTATTATTTTTGCAAAATACAAAGGTTAATATTTTTAAAATTTTCATGTTTCTCCTGGTTTAGATTGAAAAATAATTATTAAAAATGAAATATGAAACAGATTTTCCATTACATACAAATTTTCTCTTGAAAAAATCTTAGAAACATAAATCACTTAAAAAGACAAAATTTTTTAAAAATTGCGCATTTTATAAAAAATTTGAAAATTTTTCAGAAATTCTTAATTTTTAAAATCGTAAAATAATAACTTGTCAGACTGACTTTTTATTTTCAGAATCAAATTAATATAATCTCAATATATCAACAAATATTTTTACTTTAACTTTCTCCAAATTACTTTTTTGAAAAAGGGTACTGTGTTGTTTTAAATGTATAATAGTTGCTGTTGAAAATAAAAGCAAACAAAAAACTGTATCAACTGAAGTTCTTTTCCTCAATTTGATTTTGGCGATCAAACACTCAATGTATGCCTGCTAACTTGAAAATTATCAAACATGGCCTTAGTTTATTTTATATATAATTTTATCTTCATATAAAATAAATGAAGAAGAATAACTGAAACACATATTTATTCTACTACAAACATTAAAAATCGAAACAATACATTAATATATTAATGAGGAATTTTTTAGATTTAAAATTAGTCACATTTTCAATAAACATAAATACTTCTTCAGAAAAATCGTATCGAAATTCTTTAAAAATTCAAGTTATAAAGATAAAATGAATTAAATATTTATGTGGTTATTATATATCATTTAAGTGCTTTTTTAAAAAATTTAATGAATGGTATGTAAATTATTAAAAATACAAACATAATTGCAAAATCTAATTTTGTAACGTATAATCGTATCCTTTAACTTTTGCAAATTTTCTTATAATTGTTAGAAGTTGTTTTTAAATTAAATATTGCATTATTATATTGAAAAGTGTTTTTCCTTTCACGTTGGTCTAAGCATTCTAAAAATCAAAATATTACTTTTTGTATTTAAGGTAATATATTTGTACCATCACTTAAATAGAGCTAGTTGGAAACCAAACTATATGCTTATGATTACAATAAATTTTAATAATTAAGCTGAATTTTTACACGAAAATCTCATTTCATAACATTATTACTTTTTTAAATATACAATTCAAATTGTATTGATAAAACATATTGAAAAATTGCAAGATTTTTCCTATCAACAAAAGTACCTAGCTTTAAATGTTTTTTTCGGCAATAAATATTTTCGCAGCTTTATCATAAAATAAGTATGAGATTCAAACAATGACAAGAGATAGCTGATATTTTTTTATTGTTCATCAATTATTGTAGATTGAAAAGTCGATACTGTTTCTGATTTTTTTAATTCATTTTTCTTTTAGTTGTAGGGCCACAATTTAGTAGAAAGGACAATAAGACTCAGGAATACAGGGGCCATATGGGTAATACAATCTAATGTAGCCTGGTTTACAGAAGCAACCTTCGCGACAAACTGCTGCACAAACCTCTGGAGGATTGAAGCAATTGTCTTCACAAGAACATAGAGTCGTGTAAATTTGATTTTCTGGGCACCAATACTGGGCATCTGCAATAAAAAACAAATAAAAGTTTTCATCAGAAGAAATTAATTTTCACAGTAAAAACGCTTTAAAAACACACACGATATAAATGTTTTCTTCAAACAATTATGTTAATAATAGTATGCATCTGTATAACATCTCGTTATTTCAACTCATTTCATGGGACTAAATTCATGACGATCGCATGATAAAGACTATCACGTGATCTTCATTGAATTCAAAACAAACTGACGTTTTACTTGTACTTGTTGCTGTACTTATAAAATTTAGATAAAATTTCAAATTTGACAATTGGGCAAAGATGTTCAAATATTAAGTGTTATCAAAAAGTATTTTAAATTGAAATATATGTATACTATACTAGTACTTTAATATGAGAGCGTTTTGTATACTTATGTACATTATTTTTATTGGCGAATATGTGCTTTTTAATAGAAAGTTTCTGCAAAAAGCAAACGTTGGCAACATGAGGAGCATGGACGGATTAGCTAGAAACACATGATTGTATTTATCGTATGACAATGACGTCACATGAATTTACGAATTATTGGGCTGGAATCAGGTGATTGTCATTATTATGAGACTATGATGTCACATGAATTTAGCCCAATGTGCAAGTAATTAAAATGATAACAATTTATTTTAATGGATCCCGGGATATTAACAAATTTGATGTCTTTCGATTTTTTAACAAAAAGTATTCTAAAAAGTTTGTTTTCTTATCAGTTAATATTTTGATGATCCAAGTAGAACTTACCAATTCAGTAGCCCTTTCAAAATTAATTATCTCAAAAAAAAATATATGATTTCATTTTTAAAATATTGTCTTCTTTGTAGTTTTTCACAAAAATTCTATTTTATTTTGAGTATGTTTTTATAGTACGATGTTTTAAAATCAGTTGCCCCATATAAGGGAATGCGCTTGTGAAAAATATTCAGAATTTATTTTCATTATAAAGATTTCAATTAATCATTTACTTACCTATTCATTACTGTAATAAAATGAAATTGTAGAATACCATTAAATTTATTTGTCTCATCACTGAGGCGCCATGCTTACGTTATGTCATTAGATCATCTAGATATTGGAGCTCTACTCAAACAATAATTCATCTGTTCATTTTTTAATTTATTGAAATGATCATATACTTGTTGCTTTAATATATTGTTTCGAATTGTTCCCTATTTTTTTTTCATTTCTTGAAGAAATTACAAAAGAGGGGTTATGTTCAATTCCATTTCCTTAGAATGTGTTCGATAAAATAAGAGCAAAATGGCTTATTATACCTAACAACAAACCAAACAGATATCTTTTACTCTTCTTCATAAAATCTGCTCTTATTTCTAATGCCTGATAAATCTTTCGGTATTATGGAATCTTTTAAATTATGATGTATAAATTAACAATGGGCAGAAATTCTTTTTGTTGTTGTTAGAAATCTTTTTAGCTCAATAGCATTTTAGATAAAGCTAAAAAAACCTTGTTCTGGATGAAAATGGAGCTACATTTTGATCTCGATGACGACGATTCTGAAAAATATCCAATAAATGAAAATGGTTTTTAACACCATTTTGTAAGCTTCACCTGTATATTAACGGAATCTCAAAAATTCATTTTTACCCACTTTATAAAAGATCAGATTAATTCAAAATTTCGCCACTTTACCAGGACCGATGACAATACAATAATTTAACAACTTTGCTCCATGGTCCTTATCAGGATCATCAGGATTAACGGTAACCCATTTTCAGAACCCATGCCTCCTCTGGGGACTAACTTCAGATACCATTTCCAGATTTGGTGACTAAAAGATTAAGTTACAGCTTATTTTGATTACTATAAAGGGTGTTTTTAATTTTTTTAAACTAAAATTTTTATTAGGAATGCATTCAATTGCGAATTCGATTCTTTTTAATTGATTTTTTACATATAATTTGTTTTCTTTTTATGAGAGGTAAAAAAAAGTAGAAATCTTCAAAAAAATTCCTGGAGTTACATCTTTTTAATGGGTCATATTGCACGACTTTGTCAAATTAATAAAAATATTAGAAACGCTTGAAATGGAATGATTAACTCGTATCCTTCTATTGAAATGAATCTAGTGTTAGAAAACATTTACTCTTGTACATGAAGGTATTATGAAATGGAAATATATATTATGTGAGTTAATTCAGAAACAAAAGTGACTATTCAAGAATTGCCGAAGTTTTGTCCATGATTCAAAGTGCGTAAAGTGTTTTTTTTTATGTGTTTGCTGCCTTTCATGACTCCTAATTCTATACGGTATGAAAGAATAGAGAGTGAAGAAAACTTGAACTGAAATATAATTTAAAGTAAAGAAAGGTAAGAATCTCAAGTAGTTACTCTAAAAAATCAAGTACGATGGTAAATTTACTATTAAAAATATATACAGTGAATGTAGAACCAAAGAACAGTAAAATCATATCAAGAGAATCCAATCTGATGAAGGCATGTCATGAATAAACGGAATGTACTAATAAAAAGGCACAGAAAAGGTAGAATTAGAAAATATGTAAATCATAATAAGTGTAACATATTTTTATGAAAATATAAAAATGGCGACAATTGTAATATATACGGTCTAATAAGACTTGATTCCAGTCATAAGAGTAATCTGGAAATCAAATAGGACTAAATGAAATTAACTAAACAGAAAGAACATATTAAAAGTGACTTGTATAATATATTATATTGATACACAGTAAAAGATCACACCCTTTGATTCAAATACGGAAAACATATTATAAAGGTTTAATTTGTTTAGCGGGATTTAATTCCTTAGACTAGCGAAATGCATTAGATAGTGTTTCGAAAAAATTTTCTAGCATAAATTTTTGTGTGCTCTACTTTCTTTCTTACGACATACAAATCTTCAGAAGAATTTACATGTTTACCTGACACTAGAACTGTTTTGATCAGGAAGGAGACTTTCTGAACAAAACCATTACATTATGAGTGATTCGTAACATCTACTGTTTTGATATAAACAAAAATGGCGAAAATTGTGCACAGAAAGTAATTTCTTTTTGCTTATGCAATGAATGTGTATCCATAAAAAATACAAATGTAAGCTCATACACAGAATATCCTCGAGAGATTACAACAAATTTTAGATTTTAAAAAATGTTTTATATTTATGATCCTTTCATGCCGTTTTATGAAAGCAATTGCCATTTAATATTAGAAGAAGGGTAGGAATTATATTAAATTCGTGAAGATCTTTTTCTATATTTGGCGGGGTTGGAAAGGAATCCTGCCTCATGAGCCTTTATACTAAAATGATAAATTCAGATAACTATTGTTTCCAATTAGATGAATCAAAGTTAGAAACCAAACAAAGACGTCCAGATCTAGCGAATTTTAAGGACATTATCCTTCATCAGTACAAAGAGTGTCCTCATGTGTCTGTAATGCGACAGAAGTTGTTGGGGATTAGTTGGAATATTCTACCCCTTATTCCCCAGAACTCGTGCCGTCTGATTTCCACCCATTTCGATCATTTCAAAATTATTTTAATAGAAGAAACAATGATTCTTTGGTTAAGATATAAAAATCACATAGAAAATATTTTAACTGAAAAATTGAACAGCTTCTGGAAGGATGGAATTTTTTTAAATTTTATGAAAGATTGAGAAAGGTATATAGTTGAAAAATGGTATTTATATAATTTAATAAGTATATACTAAAGTTTAAGTCTGCTACGTTTCAAATTTCCTTTCAAATCGGCTTCAGTTTTTTGGATAGCTCTTAAATTGCTTTTAATTTTTCAGTTTATTTTGTTCCTAAACAAAGCAAAAATTTATTTATAAAAAGTTTCCTTAGCACATACTTAATAAAATAGTATGAATAATTCCCATATTTGTATATAAATAGTTAACTTACTGCATAAAATACCATTAATTGTTGTTTTTTTTACATTCCTTAAATATCATTTATCTAATTTTCAAAATTACAAAATGTGTCTATTACCTGAAACAGCATGCCGGAAACTAATTTTTTAATTATTCAACACCATTGTTCAGACATTTGTCACATCGGGCAACCCAAATTGTTTATACCCTCTTCAAAAACAAAAACAAAACAGCTGATAGTGAATGGAGTTAATGCTGAACATTTCTTTGTTGAAACTCACCAAAAAGCAATCTGATTGTGAACTATCAATTTTCACAAATTTTCTCATTCAGTTTTCAGCTCTCTAAACCATCAACGATAAAAGAAGGCAAACCAATTCGTGTCCTTCCTGCTTCGTCATGAACGTTGATGCCCCCCTCGTTGAAATGTCGCATCGACATACTCACTATTTCATCCCTTATTACATTCTCACCATTAGGTCCAACAAGTTTACCATTAATTTAAAATGGGTTAACATTCTTTGCGTTAAAAATGAAACGGATTTCCGAACGCTTTTCACAAACGTTCGGATCAGCAATCCTTTTTAACATTTTGAACGTTCCTTAACACGCTTAAGAACAACACCATCTCACAGTTATGGCGTTACTATACTGACAATCAACTAGAGACGTGTGTGCAAGGGTTTAACTCCAATACAAACACTGCGGTTGCAGTAGAACGAAACGTTCTTAATTTTCAGACACGTCTCGTATCTGAATTTAGAACTTCTTTCATTTAAACTGATACTTTATTCATGATCTATTTTCTGTCAATGCCTTGTCTTTCAATGCAATTCGGACAAAATATTTCATACGTTTATCGAAAATTAACTCATAATTCTAAAACAAACAAATAGTAGACTTTTTTTAATACAAGGTATGGCTTAAAGCAATGTAATATAATTGAATGGAAATTTAATTTGAATGAACTTATAATAATGCTTAATGAATTTAAAGTATTTTTTGAAACAAAATACTGAAGTGATATAAGTAAAGACCTTCAATAAATATCAATAAAATACATTTGAAAAATAGAATTTTACAAAACTATTTAACATGCTTTTCTATAATAAAGAACTTGACGAAACTTACTTATAATGCCAGAGAGAGCCAAAAGGAGGACAGTGAGTGCAATTAATGACTTTGCCATTTCTTCGTTATATTTCAAACTGATACATTTTAGTTTTCTCTTCGGAACTTATATACATACTATGTTTGGAAATAAGTAAACGTTATTGATGCAATAGGAGACGGATCAAAGAAATTTAAATTTTTTCCCCATCCTATAGAATATTTGAATTCCGCAGCTGGGTGTCTCAGTTAAGACGGAAAAGAAAAAAGGCGATACGCAATTGCATTCCAGTATTTGTCTAAATAAATATAAGCTTATTCCAATAATGAAAGGCAACACTTACATAGAAATGATTTCACAAATAATTGCAATATATATGTTTTAACTTTTTATTAAAATCTATTAAAATATTTTTGTCAAACACTTTCAGTAAAAGATTTTAAATGCGCCCATTAAACTGCGAAAAATGTATAATAGATCATTGTGATGTTCTAAAGATATTGACTGGTGTAAATTATCATATTCATCCAGAAACTTAAGAGGGTTTTGTCATATTTCTCTAATTTCAATGAGATATTTAATGTAGGTTTTCTGAAAATTTGATTCCACCGAATGAATTAACATATCATAAATTCTGAAGTTTAAAATAGAAATTTATTTTTTCAGTTCCAAAATATGGCATTTTAAGCTTGTAAATTGAAAAGGAAAATCAAAATTACGGACAATTCCAGCTTTTTGAAATTAATATATAGCAGTGATAAGAATATAAATAAATTAACAGCCTATTTATAGAAACACAAAAAACACTCTGCCTATTATATATATTAGACTTATTAATAAATGAAAATTAGTTGTTAGTTCTTTTGTAAATTAAATTAAGGTATTAAAATTAAATCAAACAGATTCAGTTAGAAACACATTATTTTCTGGTTGAGATAAATTAAAATCTAAATTTTTTCCTTGGAAATACTCCAATATACAAATGATTTAATAATATATTTTGCTTTTCTGACATTAATATAATTAACATATTAAACACTAAATCTGTGTATGCCGTTCTCGTATTAAAAACACGTTCAAACAGAAGTGAAAATATCTAAAAAGTCCTTTCTAAATTATACATATAGTTTTAAATTATAACCACCTTTTCCTATATCAGTGCTTTACGAAAATGTTTATATAAACCATGTTCAATGAAGTGTCAAAATTCATGTACTATATCTTTATATCGTGTGAGCTTCCATTTCCGCAGAAAAAAGCAGCTATTCCACGTAAAATTGACTCAACGAGTAATAGTCCCCTGAAGAAATATTTCTTCACGATGCCTCTACAACCATTCACAATCAGTAATTTCTTGTTGGGTCAAAAGTTTTTTTTGCGAACTGTGTGTGTGACCTTTCGCCATATGTGATGATCTACACTGCTGGCCACCGTAAATGCAACACCCTGAAGGAAGCACGCAAATAACGTGAAATTTACAACATGCATTAGTGGAGGTGAGATATGCAAATGATTAGAATTTCAGTGCAGACACACATCACGCATGCCTGTGGCGCCACATCAAAGCGCTATTTAAGGTTTGGAGATTTTGACGATTTCAAGTTCGGCAATTGTGTTTTTCTTGTGGGTTTTTCAAAAAACGATCAGTTATGTCTCGTATAAAATAGCGATCAGCATTTGATCAAGTATCCGAGTTCGACAGAGGAACGATAGTGGCCTACCGAGACTGTGGATTATCTTTCAGGGAAATCGGTAGTCGTGTTGGACGAAACCAAACAACTGTAATGCGGAATGTGACCGTTGGATGCAGGAGAGTAAGACGAACCGACGTGGTTGATCGCATCCACCTCTGTGCACCACTTCACGTGAGGACAGGGAAATTGTGCACATGGCAGTGACGGATCGCTCAGTCACATCACGAACCATAGCGCAGCACATTGAGTCTGTAACGCAACAATCAGTGTCTGCGCGTGCCATTCGACGCCGTTTTCAGCAAAGTGGTCTGTCCGCAAGACGTCCATTGTTTGGTCTACCCTTGACGCAGAACCACATACGTCTCCGCCACCAATGGTGCGACGAAAGAAGGATGTGGGCAGCAGAAGGGAATGAAGTTGTCTTTACTGACGAGTAACGAATCTGTGTGCAACAACACCATGGTCGGATTCGAGTCTGGAGACACTGTGGAGAGAGGATGCTGAACAGCTGCGTTATGCACCACCACACTGTCCTGCACCGGGTATTATGGTATGGGTGGTATTGGATATCACTCTCGCACTCCTCTAGTACGCAATGCCGGTACTTTAAACAGCCAGCTCTACATCTCCGAGGTTTGGATGGCCGTCGTGGCTGGGTGGTCTAGGCATCGGATCATGGCTCATCGATCCTAGAACTACTAAAAACCCGCCGTGTAGGGGCGTGATGCACGTTAAAACTGTCTAGAGCTCAAACGTCCTCCCGTTGGTGGGGTGTGTTAGTTAGGAGAAGGGGGTGCCAGCTGAGGTGTCGTCCGCGTCACTTGACCATGATTCAAAATTACGCGGACCGTCGCCAAAAGCCCTCGTGTTCCTAATCAGAGCAATGTTAGTATTCTCTCCCTCACCGAGGTGTTGGTGCCAGTTGTCCTTCCTTTCCTTCAGGGCTTGGCCACAGCCATATTTCAACAGGATAATGCTCGACCACACGTGGCACGCATTGTCCAAAGGTTCTTCGTCAATCATCAGATTGAATCGCTTCCCTGGTCGGCTCACTCTCTGGATCTTTCCCGGATAGAAAACATGTGTTCCATGGTTGTTCAACGATTGACCCAGATTACACCTCCAGCTCCACACCAGATCAACTTTGGCAACGTATGGAAGCTGCTTGGTCTGATGTTCCCCAAGAACACATCCAAAGTCTCTTTGAATCAATACTTTGAATCAATGTTGGAGATCAGTGGTGATCTCCAACAATGGCGGCTACTCTGGCTACTGATTCTGGCAGGAACCACACTTCGCAGAAGTTTATAAATTTAATCATTTGTTACTTGGTCAACATGTTATCTACAAAATAAATTTTGTTGTGCCGTCTCTTGTCTTTCTTGGTGTTGCATTTACGGTGGCCAGCAGTGTAAAAGGGTAATTTGTTTCTTGAAATTGTTCAAATTGTTCCAGAAAACAAATGCTAAGGATTTTGTTCCGGTGACATGGTTCATTGCTATCTGGAAAAATTTAATCTTCGTTTGGGCGCAGGATGTCAATGATGACAAATGATTTCAAACGATCTCGCAATAGATATTTACAGTCAATGATTGGTTTTCTGTATGATCAGAAAACTCAGTCATTGCCATTAGAAACAACCACCACCAGCTTCAAAATGCCCTACATACAACTTCAGTCCACAGTCTCGCAATGTTTCTTCAATACTCGTGCTCTTAAATCAGCTCTTCTCTACTGAAATTGTGACTCGTATGACTAAGCAATATTTTCAATTTTATATATATAATATATATATATATAAATTTATGTGTAGTCTAGGATTTAATTAATATGTTCACCAGTCCAGCAGAAGTGTTCAAATGATGTCACTTTGTTAATATGGGCCTCAAGTTTGTCTCTCTCTTCTTCTACTTCCATATCTCACCGACACTAAATTTCATTGATAGTATCCTCACAAATATGTTTATCTCATGTCCTACAGTAATTGTTGCTGTTATTTGATGTAGTTACTTGTCTGCTAATACTCACTACTTCACAGCGGTGTTACCGGTTTTTGTCATCGAAAAGAAACATTTAGCCTCTGCCCACTGCTTATGATGGTAGGTAATGCGTGTACACATATGCTCTTGGCACATTCTTCATATAGTGGGATGAGAAATGTTGATTTTACTAACACCTTCTTAGCCGAATACCCCATGCTTTCACTTCAAACCTCACATCGTATTCCTTGATTGTCTGTTTCAATCAAGTGGCCATGATCATGACACTAAAACTTAATCACACAAACTATTTTGTGTGCAAAAGAAAGTTCTGATAATGCATTGCTCACTTATACAGCTCAGTAATAATGCTCTCCTACAACATTAAGCATTTCACACCACACACACGCCGCACGCACACACACACAAGCACACAACGAGGATATCGTAGAATTCGAGAAATTCAGATTAATGATAGTAGCAAAAAAGCCCAGTGGCTGAGTGGTAGTTCATTGCGCTTTCCACACCACAGACGTGAGATTCCAACCCCGGATAGGCAAGGTTGCCTCAGCCTTTTATCCTTCAGTGGGTCGATAAATGAGTACCAAGCTTGCATGGAAACTTAATACAGGGGGTTTCACGTCAGACTGACAACCTGACTTTCACTTTTGTTCATGCACCTCAGGGCCAAGGTCAAGTATACTGAGATTGGCAAAATCGGCCTTGGCCCTCATTGGATGGTGCGCCACTGAGTTTAAACAGTAAGCATATGACAATAGAACATGAGTTGCTAACCCCGTGTAAGTCGGAGTAATTCGTAAAAAAGTTATAAATTATGTGATGTCGAGTGAGAATGAAAAGGGGCAATAAGAGGTAGAAAATACGTTTATTTAAATAACGCATTACAATACGAACGATGAAACACGGCTCGAAGTTAGAAATGCACTGAAAACTGATTGCCAATGAAATTGTTCACACTTGCGGCCGCGTACGCCGTAGAAAAGGTGACTCCGATGGATGAAGAATTATCGGACGCGTTCAAACAACTCCGATGTGCTGGCAATATCAGCTGAAGCGATGACGATCCCTGCTATAAGATCCTCACTTGTCACCAACGGCGTCTCCTGCCCAAGCGTTTCGTTTTCATGTGGACACAAAAGAAGAAATTCAAGGGATTGAGGCCTGGGAAGTGTGGAGGATAATCAATAGATCCGCCGATTCCATTTCACATCCCGGAATATGTAGCATGGAGGTAGTTACGCCCAATATTCAAAAAACGTACTGGCGCACCATCATGTATGAACCCCACATTTTCGTGAGCAGTGGCAGGTACTCCCGGTGGCAACTCCGGTAAAAGTTAGAAGATTTTTTCAACCCTACAATGGTGCTCTAAATATCCGCATTCGTGTAACCACTCCCTTTGTGGAGCTGATCATCCTCCTGACGGCTACTGTTATCTCGATTTTCACGGACTAAACGTGGTTTGTTACCCCCTTTTCTATGTCGATCTGTCGTCTCCATGCTACCTACTATCACCCTTCTGAATGTCGATCGAATTCAGCAACACCCTGTATATATATAATAAAAATTTCAAAATAGGCTTTATTAAAAGCTTTTGAAGTCTCTAAAAATAAAGCTTTTTTTCAAATAATCATTTCCCTAAAATGTTCTATGATTACATATATTTCTTAAATGCAGTTTAATCAATAATGCACGGTTGAAAAGAGTTCAGAATACATTACCCTATCCTAAAAATTGTATGTCTTAATATGCATGCCCCCTTTTTTAATGTGACTAATAGCTTTTCATATAATTACAAATATTTTCGTTTCTGTAATAACATTCAATTAATTTCGTACTCTTTTTTTATGAGAATAAAGCAATTAAAATTAACTAGTTTTTATTATTAAAAAATGAAATTGATCTTAAATATAAAAGAAATATAATGTTTTTTTAAATTGGAGAGAGAAAACATAAATGATGCGATATTTATGTATATATTTCCACAGGAAAAAAAAGATAATTCTTTCGATTTGCGACAAACTTATCACGAAATAATTTGCAAATATTTTTGTACTTTGTAATTTATTGCTTACTCAGCTTGATTATTCAGTATAAATTTATAAAAAAACAACAGAATTCCAAACTGAAATAAATATGATATTTTTCAATGGAAAGGTACGAAAGATAAATTAGTAAATTTCATGATAACTTCCACAGTTTATTTTACACGCACGCAGATAAATTTACACAACTTTCGCTGTAGATAGATTTTGTCTGGAGTTTGATTGTTAGTTAAAGCTGCGTTTCATATACTGAAATAAAAGGTGAATGCATTAATTACAAATGTAAGTAAATGGACAAACATGAAAAATTGCAGATAATCTTATTTCTAACGTATCGTATTTGGAAAAATTAGGAAATTTTTAAATGATCTGGGAAATTTCTATTATGAAGTTATGGAGTGTAAAAGCAAAACTGTGTCTATTTAAGTAATAATTCCAGAGTTTTTGAAAGAAAAATATATTGAAACCGTATTTATCCAAATATCAGTCTCATTTTTCCCCTACTGTAAAACGGGTATGTATAGATTAGAATGAATTTTCGTGTGGCTTAGAATGAAAGATAGATGCATTCGTTGGATGAGACAAGGAACATGAAACTAGCGTTTAAAGCAATTAAAGGCTCATGTATGTATTTAAAGTTTTAATATTGATGAAAAAAGTTAGTTTTTCCCTTCTTATTAGGTTTCATTTTAATTCGTAAACATCAGATATCGAAAAAAACATTTTACACTAATTTCACTTTTTCATAAAAACTTATTGTGAATTTGAGGTGCGTTTTAAATTTGAAAAAAACGGTACTTTTGTGTTGATCCTCAGCAGTGACGTACACAAGGGGAGGGGGAGACCGTGGATCGACCCCTCCCCCAAAGCCCTTGATTTTTTTTCTCGATTGATTATAATACTATGTATATAGTGCGTAAAATTTAATTAAGTATATTTTTTAATTATTAAATTATTATTTAATGCTATTTTCACTTAATAATTAATTTTTACTTTTTTTTGCACCCGAAAATCGACAAATCAAAAGAATATTTTTGGCGGCGTATTGGAGCATGATACGAGACTAGTGGACTTTCGAC
>BMAO01013131.1:0-15327 GCA_019973975.1 Trichonephila clavata | reverse complement strand
TTGTAATTTTATATTGTAATGATAACAAACACTGTTTTCATGTCTTTCAACATATTTGCCTTCTGTGTACAACTCTATGCTTTCACCGAATTGTAATATAAACTTGTGGAAGTGATTTTATTGCTGATGCTAGTTTATGAAAGATTTTATTTACTTGTTGAGATTTCTATAGCAATTTTTATTCAACTGTTGGCTGTGAATTCTACCCAAAAACGAGTCTGAAAATAATGTATATGTTTTGATATATATATGTAGAATCTGTACAGTTGTAGACATTTTTTTTATATTATATCCTTTCCATCTTTTTTCATTGATAACAATTATAGAATTATTTTTCGGTCAAAACGTAAGAAAAAGGTACAATTTACTTTTAAGACTATTTAAGGAGGTGTTATTTTTTTTATCCTAGGATAATTTCAAACTTATGATGAATCAAAAAGTACTTCTGCATTGTATAAGAATATTTTTTATAACATATTTAAATTGTTTTAATTTAGGAAGAAAGTCATGTAAAAATATTCTCACTATAAAATTATCTACGTTTGTCACAAATAAACGTATAATTAAAGATTTACAGAATTTTTTATTGACAAGTTCTTTTTAGGTAGAATTGATAACCATACATTCAGATATTACATTCACTGTTATTTTATTTATTCGATCTATCAAAGCACAATGTATATTGGCCTAAGAAGAGCTTGTGTGGTAACAAAATCTCGCTCAAGCACAAAAAAAATGGCGAAAGGATTAGAGAATTATGAAGAACGTCTGATTATGGTGTTGTTTTTGTAAATATCATCTCACATATAGCATTGCAGAAAGATTTCATACACCAGCCCAATATTCAGACTTTGATCTAAAACATGTTGACTCTTGTATAAAAATGAGAAATGGGGAAAAAATTGATGTTGTGTGCCTCTGAATTTTGTTTTCCATTAAATAATTTTTATGTGAGCTAAGAACCAAATGTTGCAATACGTTCATGTCCTTGTGAGCTTTTGAAAAGAGACCTTTGTGAAATTTCTACACTCTGTGAGTCAATATTGTACAAGATCAAACTATATTACAAATTACTTACACTACATCAATATGAATAGGACTGTGAATGGTATGTAAAATAATTGTAGCAAAAAAAAGCATTATTTTAGTTATATTGCATTTTGTTAACAGAGATATAAAAATTTGTATGTTGCTAGATAGTTATATAAAGTGCACAAAGCTTGATTGTGTTTTGATTTTCTTTAGTGTGTTTTGCTTTGTTTTCTTCCATAAAATGAGTTATATTCACATGCAAGACATTAAGCATAAAATCCTTACAACTCGTATCAGAAAAAACTCTTTTAAAAGTTGAATATATCAACAAATAAGATAACTGTATCTAAATATTTTACTGTTTTTCAATTTTCTTGCATCTTTACATGTTAAGTTTATGTTTAAGTCATATTAAAAATGTTTCTTATTTAAAAAAAAACATTTGTGTGCTTAATATTCAAAAACTCTTAAACTTCTTTTTGATGTATTAAGCGAAATATTACGTCGTGTTTAATATTTTTGTTTAAAAAGCAAGCTGAATGACAAATTAATTAAAGCTTATTAAAACAAATATAGCAAGATTTATTCAAATTATGCTTTCTTGAAAGTATTGAATGAAATCATTTGCATGCAAATGTTTTAAACATAGTGTTAAAACTATTCATTTTTTAAAAAATAGTATTAAAATTTAACTATTTATTTTTATTAGTTTAAATATCCATGATTCTTTTTTTATATTTGTAAATATAATTGTTAGTTTTGATAAATAATAAGATGTTTAGAAAAAGTATTAGAAATGGTTTAAATATTTTGTAAAACGTTGCAAAATGCTCAAAAACAAATTAATATGTTTGGGTAAAATTGTTTGCAGTCAATTATAAGAGTAGTTGTAGTCAGGTAAAATGAAAAATAATATAACAGAAATATTTTTGTACAAAAATAGGGATCAATAATTAAGCCACTTATATAATTTAGAACTACTCTCTCTGAGTTCCAGAAAAATATTACTGCAACTAGTCTTTATATGTTTTACTTATTTAATTTTACTTTAAAAATTTACACATGAATTGGTCATTAACACATGAATTAGTTTTTAAAAAAATACGTTTAATGAAGAACCAAAGGAAAGGTATCCTGTTTTTATCAAATGTAAGTTTATTTTATATATCCTTGTTATTAGAATATGATTAATGTCTCTGTATTTTCTTTAGAATCTGCTTAAACTAGATTGAACTATTAAAAAAGTACCTGTAGAAATCTTTAAATCAGACATACAATATTTTAAGATAAAAAATTTATTCTCTCCTGAAACTGAATACATTTGATTGAAACATCATAAAATACACTAAAAGCATTTGAAGATTTTATAAGAAATAAGTCAATAGCATTTTATGAAATGGTTTCTCTTGTTTTATTAAAATATTATCTCTAGAAAGTTATCTTAGCTGTTGATTAATGTGTGTTTTTCTTGTGCCTTAACTAATTAATACTAATAATGTGCCTTAATTCAATCCAATAGAAAGTAGTGATAAAAGAAAATTTCTTTAAGAAAAAATATTTATGAAAATTTAAGTAGGTTTTTGTAGATTTCTCAATAAAATATATTTGATTTATCTCCAGTAGTGCTACTGTTTATTTTATTGTTCCATATCCATACAATAATAAAGTATATTTCTCTCTATATTTCTAGATGTTTCCGTTTCAACATGAAATTATCTAAATCAGCTCTACTCTTTATAACTTAAAAACATTCACAATGAAATTTTAATTAGCCTTATCTTTGTATCATACATGTATATTATATTAAAAATCATTATTTTAGTTAGTGGTACTAGTTTCAGTTTCAAAAACCAATAAAACTTTTTTTGAAAAAGAATTTTGTGAGTCATTCAAAAAAGAAAGTACAAAAAATATTTCATTATACTGAACTTGTTTCATTTTCTCGTGCCAATAAAAGAGACATACTTTTTTTCCGGTAATAGTTCCGAGATTACTGACTACGCAATAAACGTATGTATATCTATATTGTAAGAATCTGTCTTACGCTATTATTACTTTGATTCCATGATATGAAATGAAAGATCAAATATATTTATATTATAATTGAGTATTTTAATTATGTATCATGTATATTGTACCAACTCTCTTAAATTAAGTTTTCGAGCAGATTTGTTACGGTAAAAATAATTCTTCGAATTCGAGGAACTAATATTATTCTTTTTTCTCTGTCTTTGTGCTCTTTTCGTTTTGATTTCAAATGGATTTCAAACTTTCATGCCGAACTAATTTTATCTCTAGAATTTGTGGGACATTCTTAAGAATTACCCATGTCTTCATCCCTTGTAATTCCAAGGGTTTTAAATGTTAACAAGAATTTAAACATGAAAGTAGATTTCTGATCTTTCTTTAAAACTTGTACAATTTTATGCGCGATAATAGTAAAATATTACTGTGTATAACTTCTAGTAAATAATTTTCTGAATAGAAATTTAAATAACTTCAAATGCAATTTAAAAAAAAAATGCAAATTCAAACTGCAATTTTATTGTATGCTTGAGGTCAAGAAAAGGCCTAAATAATAAATCGTGAAAGTAGCAATTATGCAATTCACTAATTCTAATAAAATATTATAAATAAGTAATATAATTGAAATTAAACATGAAAATTATTTAAGAGTTATAATTTTTATAAATGCACACACACACACACACATTTAATGGGGTAGAACCTTAGCTCAATCTTTTGATGAGGAATTATCAAGAATAGCAAATGCGTTTTTAACTTTTTAAATAACTGAATATAATAAAGCATATACTTATTTTATGATTTCCCTTGTTATTTCGTGTTCGCAAAATTTTCTTATGGCTTGAAAAAATTTTTGATTTGTGATCACGATTAAAAATGTATAATTTAACTTATAAAAAAACTTGAATATCTTTAATTAATACGAATATTTTTGTCAAATTTATATGTACAACTATTTCTAATGGTTTAAATATTTTAAACAAAAATATCCGCAATTCTCGTACTGTGTGTAAAGCTTTTTTCAATAACTAAACCGCTTTGTTAAGCTGTTATTGGCTTAGAAAAAAAAATGTTGACTAATCCCTTTCATTTCGCGGATGACATTTTCTCGTGTGATATATTTACTTATCTAAACCTATCTATTACTTATATTTGCATATAATAATAAATTTAATAGTTGCGAAAAATATCTTTTCTCCAACCAGTAGTTTTTCATGTTTCACCCCTGAATAGAAAAAAGTAAAAATATCATTCGACTGGAGTGTAATGAACGCGAAATAAACCGATTCAACAAATAACGCAAAAAAATTTTAACTAAAAAAAATCCCTATTGAAGACAAAAATAAAAAAGCATTCAGTTTCCTCTTCGTTGTGTGAACGGATTACTTCTATCAATATTCATTTAGTTAGAATTGCTTTAAAATATTTTAATATCTCAGATTTCACTTGGAAAACAATCCACAGAACCAATTTTGCACAACAGCTTTCACATGAATCTTAATTGGATTTCTGACAACATAATGACAAATGTTTATACCAACTTAGAACTCCATTCGATTAATGCAAAAATGAAATTTAATTTAAGATGAAGGCTAAAAAAATACCATATCAAATAATACAGGAGATAGCTATCTCTCATATTCATTTTGTCTTTTCTTCCTTTCATACACACATCCGCTATACAAATATAGTTAGTTAATTGTACATATGATCGATTACCATTGCGCAATAGGAAAAACATGTTTGGCTTATTCATTTGAAACGATGCATGAGGTTTTTTGGTTAATATCAGTTCTATGATTGATCTATTTTTTTACTTCAATCTAATTTATATTTATTATACTTTTTTTCTTACTATTAAATTTGAAATCATTTTCATTAAATACTGCGATTTTTATGTTTAATTATTCACTGCAATAAAATTAGAGACAACATGTTTATTATGAAATAAGCGTTCAATGAAGAGATGTGTGTTACATCTTGAATTAAAACTGTATAAATATTATACACGTTGTCGTGTTCCTAGAGAATATATTTTTATGTACGCTTTCTGAAGAATGATTACAGAGAATGGCAAAATTAGCATTACCCTGATATAATTGATTTCGTCTTAAATTCCTTGCGAGATTTATCTAGTGCTTTTCCTTGTTGAATTAATTAATGAAATAAAAATTTTACACTCACGCGTTTATCTTTTTAATGATAAATCTTAATAAAATAACAATTAAGGTCAATAGTTGAATAAATACGTAAATTATACACAGCTCATTTCAAACAAATTTACTGTTTTAGGGTATTTCTTTCCTTAATAGCTCCTCAATTCGGATTTTTAAATAACTTTAATTAAAAAATTTTAAAAAATTGTTACAATAGAGATAGAAAAGTAATTATGGATGAAAAGTAATTAATATTTATTTTTTGTGTCGTGTTAAAAAAAAATAGTGTGGTTATGTTCAACTGCGTAGTTCAAGGTGTTATTTTTTAAAAGCAATGGTGTTATTTTTTAAAAATCGATGTTAAAAATTTTTTCGTGATTCTTTAATTAATAATTCAATAGAAAATTAAGGGGGATAAGCTTCTTTTTATATTTGTAATTTCAAACAATATATCTCATAAAAAAAATTTATATTGACATTTTTTTTGGATAAAAAAATGATGTACATTATTAAAATTGGTTCAATTTACGTTTTGATTCACAAAGGCAATGCTGAAATTTTGATGTACAAATTTATGGGTTTTTTTAGTTCTTAAAATTAAGATTTTAGTAAATATCTCAACGATATTTGAAGTTATTCAAAGTGTAAAAAATTCATCTTTAAGAAAAAACTTAAGATTATAATGAAAAAACTCCGCATACCTTATAAAGGGAAAAACTTGTTTTTTTTTATTATTATTATTTCTTGAAATCACGAAAAAAAATATTTAAGCTGTTAAAATGAAACCTGAGTTTTAGATATTATATATATATATATATAAACTTAAATGATTATCAAGAATTTTTATTGTAGAAAAGAAATAATTTGAATGCAGCATTTGTTGTCCTCCCTATTTAAAAAATACGCAAAAATATTGCAATTCGGATTAAAAAAATAAATTTCAAATATATAACGTTTAAGATAACAAATTTTAATAGTGAACTAGATTCAAAAAAAAATTTAAACATGGCACAACTTCTCACGATTCAAACGAGAAACAGCAAGATTCAATGTACAGTATAAAAAGAGTAAAAATGTGTTCCTAGGCTAAATCGATTAAGATACCTTACTCTATCAGAAATCGACTTTTACATAAAACGTATAAATGACTAACTTTTTTTTAAAAAAATTTTAATCTTAATTAAATCTTTTATAAATATTTAGCTTTTAAAAATGTACCTCAGAATTTTGGGGGGAAAAAAAAAACTGTAATAATAAAAAAACTTAAATATTAGCAATATCCGAATTCTCGGAATTCTAAAGACCCCTGAGAATTATTTCATCCTATATTCATTAAAATCCATTCTTGCTGTTATCGGTATAAGCATGAATATTGTTGAAAATGTATGATTTATTTTCTCAATAATCATACCATCAAATAAAAAATCTGGGAATTCAAAGTTTTCAAATACTTTAACCGATGAAACAGAGAGAAAAAACAAATAAATTAAAATGCTTTCGAATTCGAACAAATTTTGATATCTTGGGCGAAATTCCAAACATTTGGATGAATACCTTAGATTCCTCATAAGATTTTTTTTCAAATTTGAACATTAAAGCTCTTGTCCGTCTGATAGTTCTTTTATTTTAAAAGTAAATATTGATTTCGGATAAACTTATCTTTTTTCATGATGAAATTTTCTGAAAACTTTAAAACGTCATTCAAGTTTTTCGGTCACGGGATAGTTTTTTAAAATTTTCTCAACAGTTTACCATAGTTACGCAATGGAAGGAACTAAAATGTGATAAGATAAATTAATTGATGAAAGGAAACTATTGACCCTATCTACATTTACGATAAAATAAGATTTGCTGTTGATGTTTTTTTAAGGCTTGCGATTACTTTTGGAAACAATTTTTTAAAGCAAAACAATTTATCAGTGAAACATTTTTTAATACTCGCAAAGATCTAAAAAAAACTTGTCTGAACAGCTGATTTAAAAAAATTCTGAAAAATTATTATTTTTTTTCCAAGTAATTTTTTTGTAAAATACAATAGATCTTTTCACAGTGACTTAATAGCTAAGTTTTGGTTATCTTGATTCCTCTCAATTGGGATTTTTAACGTCTGTACAGAATATTTCTAAATCTGTCACATACTGGAATAATTAAACTGGGGGTTTGTAAAAATTTCTTGCTCATGTTAATTTTAAATTGCACAAATCTTTTGATAGCATTTAAATTCTTAATTGATTGTTTATTAACATTGGAGCTACACGAGAGCTACCGATTGACGAACCTCGTCTTTTTTTAGGACAACATACTACTGTCCTTACTTTCACATCACGCCAATAGAATGATTTTGAACCCCGACAGATATAACGTACATTCTTCTACAATGTTTGTTTTTAATATCAAAACTCGACCTGAATTTGTGACTATGACCACTTGATAATCGAAGTCATCTAAAAGCTCATAATTCAGTCATCTGAAACAATATAAAAAATACCAACAATTTTGCTATATCTCACTCATGAATTGTGTTCATTATTTATATTTATATTTTTTTAAATTATAAAAACACTGTTGTATATATACAGTCGACTCTCGATAATCCGATGCTGGAGGGACTAATAAAAAACTTCGAATTATCATAGTTCAAATTATCAAAAAAAAAAACTCCTCCAAAATACCCGAAGATAAATTTTTTCCAAAAGCATTTAAATTTGAAACTTTTAATTTCAAATTTAGAATCTAAAATTAACACAAGGTCTACTCACAATTTCACACTCAGCTACGGGGTATACTTAATAGTATGGACTTTGGGTAAGCTCTTTTCACCTAATCAGTCCGCCAAAATTCGACCAGTTATCTTCGCTATCCTCCATCGCTCTTCTCCTTTCACTTTCCACTCCATCTTTTTTAACCTCTCGAACAGGACTCCTTCACGCCCCTCTAAATCTTTTCCATCCCTCTTTTTAAATAAAATCGTTTCGCACCCGGTTCCCTCAGGCACTGTCCCCAACACTATTGGCCCGTCAAGTCACGGTCCAGTCCGGCCCATACCCTATTTGGTGCCACATGCTATTAGTCACACAGATGAGCCATAAATCATCATGTCAGTCCGACGCAAAATACACAATCCAACACATCTCTTCTTCACAATAGCGAACCATCCTTTCTGAACACATGTGTTGCAAGGCCATGTGTTAAACAAAAGATAAAAACGATTGACAACAGGTGCTGTCGGTCTATCGTCCACTTGAAGAAGGAAATCAATAAAGTGTCTTTTCACCTGAGGAAACGTAAAACACTAAGAAGGGGTAGCAGACAGATGTTCATCAAAGGCGAGACACGCAGAGACAACACAACACAAATTTGTAAGCTCCAACCTGTTAGCTACAGGACTGTACATGAGGGTGAGTGTTCGAATTGTCTAGAGTTTTATAAGATAACTTCGAATTATCTCATGTTGTAGTCTGGCCAGCCACAGATTTTACTTCGAAATATTGAGTGTACCAAATAGTATTGTTTTAGTTTGAATTATCAAGCGTTTTTCTAGGGACTGAGAATATACTTCGAACTAGCCAGAGGTTCGTATTATCAAAGGTTTGAATTAGCGAGAGTCGACTGTATTTTAAAAAAAACCGGTTTTCTATCTAACACTTAATAAATTGATATATGTCTTTTAAAAAAAATACTGTCGGTTCGCACTGATTTAAGGATCAAAATAAAGGTAGCTTTATAGAAATCCAAGATTTCAAGAATAAGCAAAATAATTTTTTTTTTTTTTAAATTACACTTTAATAGAAATCCTGACTTTCGATATAGTTGTCTCAGAACTTCCAAGCAGATTTATTATTAAAATTAATTTGTTTTATAATACATTCTAATTTCATTAAAGTCATTATTTTGTATCGTATTAGAAAGCTTATCGTTATATATTGAAAAAATCATTCACTCGTTTGGATGTAACAATAAAAAATATGAACGAAAGTTTCAAGTAAATTGAAACGCCGGCTGGGTGACATAGTTGGTTTGTCGCTGGCCTTTTGCACCTAAGGCTGCGGGTTCGACCCCGGCCCAAGTCGGTGGATTTTCATGATGCAGAAAATCGACAGCGGCCATGTCGTATGATTATGCGGCATGTAAAAAATCCCTCGAGTGTTCGTTTGGCTTGGATGCTCTCGGAAAAATTAAATTCCTAACTACAAATTTAGCATCAGCAGAGCTCAGGTGCCTCCCTCTGGGCAGGAAACTAGGCGTCAAAATTACTTGCGGCAATTGATATCGCCTATATGGTGCCACACTAAAAAGTGATACCAGCTCCTGGGGAATGTACTAGATCTGCAAAGGTAGAAATACCAAACCACAGTCCATTAGAGAAAAAAAATATATTGTGAAACGTTTTTTGTCTTTCTGAAAAAAAAGTGATCCCAATGAACAACTGAAATATTGTTAGTACAATGGGCATTAAAAATAATAAACGTGCTACATTCCAAAGTTATGCAATAAGAAAAGAATACAATCCCTCTATCTCTCTGATAAATAGACAAATAAAACAATAAATGTGTTATTAATATATATTTATATGCTAAAAATAATAAGTAAACGTATTAAAAACCCCTTGAAAATATTTGTTTACCTAGTTCTATTTTCATAATCATTCTAGGAACAAAATAAAATCGAACACCATTTATAATTGCACAAATAATTGTATATGCTATTCTATCAATTAATCTCTTCATTTGGTTTTATAAAATTAATTGATCAAAACATTCAACCAGATACGACACAATAACAACAATATTACACGATTTAATATTTTGTTACATTTCTCTCTCCGGTGTCGCTTCTAAAATCAATATGAATCATAGTTGGAATTCCCACTTCCAGTGCCTGAAATTGATCAATAATGCGTGAGGTGATCCTTTTAATGCGAACAGAATTAGAAACTGCCAAAAAATGAAGTTTAAAATATTTTAAAACCTTTGAGAATTAATAAAATGGTTTTTAAAATGCAGATATGTGAGGTTTGAGTTGTTATAGTGAAAACGGAAATATAGCCAAAAGGCTTGATACATTTAAATATTAGGAAGAAGTGATATTTTTAAAATTTTATATTAAATGTATACGGATTAAATCCACGTCTTAAGGGTATTTTTGAATTGATAGAACTACTAAGCGTTTCGATATCATGCATAAATTTGCTCTTGTGAAAATGACAAATGTTTTTAATAGAGAGTTTTAAATCTTAGAGAATTTATAAATAAAAATCATTTGAAATCGGTAAAGGTTTTTTTTTATTATGATAAAATACATCCGCTATATTATCGTGACATCTCTTCGGGAATTTTATCATTTGGTAGCTATTATAGCATTTTTTAATTAAAAAAAAATAAAATATAATATAATTAATTTTCTCATAAAATCTTTATCTTTCTATCTAGGAAAAATTACTCACTTTTTCATTCATCACGAGATCTCCGGACTTATTAGACGTACAGTTTTGAAATTTGGCAGACACGTCTCTTTTGTTGAGTTGAGATCCGCTATGAACGAGTTTTACGGAAATCGACTCTCAAGGGGGTCAAAGAGGCACAATAAATTTTTAAGAAACTCGTTTGTGGACCATAAGACCTACAGACTTGATATTTGACAGCGAAATTTCTTTTGTTGAGAAGATATCCTCTAAGATCGGATGCTGCAGAAATTGACTCCGAAAATGGGGGATATGGGGAAGGGGTGCAAAAAATAAACATACTTCAATCTTATACATTGAAATCTTGCTCTTTTCAATTCAAGTTGCGAAGCCTATAAGAATATTTTTGAATACAATCAAAAACTTAAAGCTATGACTTAAATATCAATAATTTAAAATATATATAGCTGCATCATGAAATATTGAGCACGGCATATCTCTATCTGGTTACAATTTAACTTTTAGAGACTCGTACTGGAAAAAATGAGGATAGTTTTTAATGAAACTTTTATTGACGACACAGAAAGCGAGCTGCAACACTGCAAAATACAAGCAGGAACACACATGGTAAAAAACTAGTAACTCCTGACAACACTCTAATACTTCGAGCTGTACAACTGTAAGCCCCTTTTTAGTTCTACGAACCCCAAATGGGAAGAAACTATTTTGCTACTTTCCATGCCACTCTACTGATTGAAAGTTAGCATGTCATTTTGCGGCATCACTCCGGGAAAAGTTCACGCATGTAAAACAACTACAATCATAAGTTTTCGAAAAATATGTTCGAAAATATGTCTTGAAGAGTTTAGGTCTAAAAATATTTAAAGCAAACGTGAGATTGAATGAACTAAAAAATTTTGTCCTGGGGAGTCCGAGAAGTATAACTACACTTTAAAATATTAATTAAAAAATATAAGTAGATATATTCACTTACGGTTTTATTCTTTTGTTCCATAAAGAAAATATTTTTTAAAAATTTCCAATGCTTCATTATATGACTTCAATGCGCGCACCATTAGTTGCGTGCATTACATCGAGTCTATACGTGATTTGTGTAGCCACGTTCTATGAAGCAGTTGCAGGATCAACAATCTGAATGGCAGCCAAATTCGACTTTTTCATTTCATCAGGGTCACTAATAAATGATGGTAAACAATGTTTTTCCCATATTCCTGAAAGAAGAAATCCAAAGGTGTTATGCCTAGAGATCTATGTATAGCCACGTTATTGACCTTCCTTTTTCCATCCATCCCTCAGGGAACTTTTTCTCTCTTTAAAACTCCTGTGTGCTAATAATGTAAACGTCGCACTGTTCAGCTACACAAGGGCTTTTTGCGATGGATCTCGTAATTTTGAACCATGGTCAAGTGATGAGGACGACACCTGAGCTGACACCCCCTCTCCTAACTACCACTCCACACCAACGAGAGGACGTTTGAGCTCTCTTCAGATTTCGCTTCCCTACACGAGGGGGGGCGTCTTCAGTGGTACTGGGGCTCGAACTCATGAACGCCAGCCACGAGTCCGTCTCCTTGACCACTAGGCTACCACGGCCACATTTACGCTGAACATGCGTTCAGATTTAATTTCGACATAAACCATGTGCCACAACTTGTGCTTGTTTTCTACGGTGAAGCCATTTTGAAACAAAATGTTGAAAAACGGGAACATTACACAATCCTGTTTGAATTTCATAAACAGAAACTTTAATCTTTTCTTTATGGAACATAAAAATCCGTAAATGTGAAAATCTTTGTTTATTTTGAATTCATTTTTGAAAGTGTAGTCATATTTTTCAGCCTATATAATAAACAGTGGCGTAGCTACCAATGGGATAGGCGGTGCCGTGCACCGGGGCTCTCAAACTCAGAGAGGCTCTCGGACCCTGACCATCAAGCAAGCCAAATTTGCAATAATTTCTCCCACATTTAAGATATAAATATAAAAAGTTGCAACATAATTATAATCAAGGAAACTCAGTTAAAAGTAATTTCGAACTTGTAAGGAATTCCCTTAAACTCTTTTCTTTGCTTGTATAGTGTTGCGAACTTTACTTATTGAAAAGTTTATATTATCTTACAATTTTTTCACTTTCTGTTACTTGAAAATAAACTTTAAATTCAATGAAAAATCTTACCATACATCTTAAAAAATCTACATAGGAAGCTATTTCTTCTTAGTCATTTTATTTTTTTATAACAATATGGTCATAATAAGCTATTTCCTGTTTTGTTTGCCCCCCTCTGTTCTTTCCCAGAGGTTTTTTTTTTTAATAATAACATTTTTCTTGTTTATGCATATTTTTTGTATCATTTCCTGTCTACCACGCGTCAAATCGAAACTGGGTAATAACAAAAATTCAGACAAGAAAACTCATACACATACATATTATGTAGTAGCTTTGCTTTCCTATGTTCTACAGAGCACGATAAAGAGGGGTCTAATGTTAAAGTAAGCTTTGCATATTTAAAAAAACTACAATGTATTTTTACTTGATAAACCCAACTAAGAAACAGCCCTCGTTTTTTTTTTTTTCGCGCACCAGGGCCTTTGGATACTTAGCTACGCCACTGATAGTAAAATTACAAAACTGGCCTATTTTTAAAGTCTTTATCGATTTCACTTAGGTTTGATTTTAGCTAAACTTATATCTGAAATTAATTCAACCTGTATATAATAATAATAGAGATGAAAACTATGACCCATTATTTTCTTTTTTTTGTTTTACATCATTATTCTTTTTCAATAAAATGCATTTCATCATCTAAGCGACGATTGGTGTTTATTAGAATTGCATTCAACACGTGGCCTTTCAGCCTCGACAAATTCAACTTGCATCAACCCCTTTACATGGATGGTGGTATTGGGACTCGAATCCATGAATTCGACAAAAGCAATGCAGTTATGAGAGTTTAGTGACAAATGAATTTTTTTTCTCGCATGTATTTAATGAACAACAAAGCGAGCTACGAATATTCATTTTTAAAATTTTACATCAAATATTTGTGTCACGAAAATAAGAAATGTTCTTTTTTTAAATAAAACTTAATAGATTTATAAGTTTTTTTACAATCCTCTTACAAAACTTCTTTCGTGAAATGGATTCTTACATACCTAAATGCTCGCGTTTTAATAAACTCTTTATACAAATTCGTCTGAAATTCCTTAAAATTAAAAAATACTAAACAATATTAAAACTTACTTTAATGTTTGTGTAAAATGCCATGCATAAAAACATAAGAAATGTGACATCAATATCGTGATTTGTCATCTGTTTCGGTTCAGTTCAAGAATGAAAATTGCAACAAATAAAATTCCGTATGCTGTTTGTTCGATGATGCAAAAACAAAACCTTTGGGAAATTTTAAATTTTGATCACCTAATGGGATGACCAGTGTGCATTAACCGGATAGTGTTCACAAATTTGAAAAAAGTGATTTAATATCCGGAAAGTGCTGCGATTTCACAGAATTTGCTTCCCTTTTAATGTTATCGCTTAATATCGAATTAATTATGCAAGACCTCTTGAGTCCTTACACAAAAGGGAAGAGGAAATAATGGGACGATGAACGAATCTTAATTATTCAGACACTTACTGAGTCCATTACTAATAGCTCACCGAAAGTAACCAGTGATTAAATGAATGCCAACCTCATGTTTGGCGATGATTTAGTCGAATCGGGGCCATGATTCCTGGTTGATTTTGCTGCTAAAATATTACAGATTATAAACAGTGGTAGCCAAGATTGTAGACACTTTTGAAAATTGTTATGTTTTTAAGTTTTATGCTCGAAAATGTTACATTGCACAAAATACAAAATCTTTTATATCATTTTAAAGATAATTTAATACTGAATACATAACCAAAAAAAATTCAAATATTTACAATGCAAACAAAGTTATGCTGCTGTAACCATCGATATACATTAGATACTGATGAGTAATGGGTTATCAGTTCTATTTTTTATTACAGCTTCCCATCGATGTTTCATTGAGTTGAAAATAGTTTTCAGCTCTTCTTTCGTTATTCCATGATGCTAGAAAACAATTATAGTCTCAGTTAGTTCCCTTTTATTTCATAGGTACCTCATTCGGACAAAAGTTTTTCAAACGGTGCCACAAGTTTTCGATAGGATTGAGATCAGGACTGTTTCAGGCCAGGACAACAATTCAATGATCTTAGAACGATACCAGTCTTTCGATTACTTTACTGTGTGGCAAGGAGAAGAATCTTGCTGAAAAATTGAAGCATCGTTGATAAATAGATCCCTGATGGAAGGTAGAAGTTTGGGTTCTAGAATGGTATCAAATTATTTCCTGACATTCAGTGTCCCATCGATAATACGTAGGTTACCGATACCATTTGCTGGCATGCATGACCAAATCTTGAAACTATGTAAGTAATTCACAGTTGCCTGGATACAGTCAGGATATAGCATTTCTTCTATTTTACATTTTACGTATTTTCGGTCAACACTACCGAATAAACGATATCTTAGTTTCATCGCTCCATATTAACTTGTGACCACAATTCATTTGTCGAATTAATGTGTTCCTTTGCCCACTGTAGACTTTTTTAATGCTGATGTAAATGGGCTTTTTTCGTGTAATTATTCCTTTTAGTCTAACATCTGTTAATCTTTTCCTGGTCGT
>BMAO01013130.1:410000-493833 GCA_019973975.1 Trichonephila clavata | reverse complement strand
ACATAATAATCATCCTATTACTTAAAAGTAATTTGCTTAAAATATATATTATTTAAAAGTAACATATATAAAATTTAATACTTATCTTGTTAATTGTACGGTATATAATTAAGTTCATATTGTAGCTTTAGCACCAAATGCATTATTATCGAATTCAATACATTATTATTGTATAAGAGTGGTGCAATAAAAATTATGATTGAATATTGTGTCGCCAATAGCGAAAGTTTGAGAAGCACTGCTTTAGACACATTCTTTATTTGATAGGAAAATTCGCGACAGATACCGCAATGACGGCAGTGATGTTGCATTGTGGATCGATATTTAACAAAAGTATCTCAAAAATTTTTTTGTAGAAGTTGCTTTTAAAAATTTCCAATATGGTTAATATTACCTATGACATAGGAGTGCTTATGCATTTGAGGAAATTAAACATTTTCAATTTAATAATAACCTTATAATTTAGAAAAACAAAATAGAGGAAGGAAGTGAGAGATAGATTTGTGCGTCGTTGTGTATTTTTATTAATGTTTTACTTTTTACTCTTACAGGGGTAGATTATTGATCATGAGTTATGAGTTAAGTATCAGTTAAAATATGTGGAAAATTCTCTAGAGTGGCGGCACATTAGATGCTTGTGTGAGAGGGGTTAGACATTCCAGGATCAGTCCTGACCACTAGGCTACCACGGCCACCTGCGTCTGACTCCGATAACTAGTTTAGGACGGGGGAAGTCCAGTAGAATCTTTTTTTAGATACTGTTATCAAACCTTATTTTGTCTGTTTCAAAGCATTGATAACATATTTTCTATTATTTTCTTGGGAAAAACCAGATCGTCATTTTGATGCTGTTGCTAGCAGGCACAAAAATATATTATTATTATTCTAAGGCACCACTGTAACCACGTTACTTTGTGTTTTTCTAACTTAAAATGGAGACTGTGTGTGTGTCTGTTTCGATAACAGAGTAAAGACATACGTAGTTATCAGAGAGGGTTTTCGTGCAAAATAAATGACACAATGACTATCTTTAGATAAAATTTAGGAAAAATTTTAATAGGCCTGAACTTAAGTAAAAAACTCGTGGAAGATTAATAATTGGATTACTTTACACATTCAGCATAAGTAAAACAAGAAATTTTGGTTCTTTCTAGAATGAAAGGTGAAAGAATTCGTGTACTGGTCTTAATGACTTACAATCATTTTAATTATAGACAGTTACATTGTGTTTACTAAGTTACCAAAAACGGGGGGAAATTAATTTGTACAAGTTATTGAGCCCTTCATTACCTAATCCTTTTTCTACAACTGTGTAAAGTCACAAAATTGGCAAGAACACAATACAAAGTGAATGTAGTTTTTTCAGTAACAGTCGACTTTTTTAGCACAATATATTTGCATTATTCAAGAAAATAATATCTGAAATTCTATTGTCATAGGCTAACAGAGTGTTCTTTGCCTGGAGTACTTGTGACTGCTGAGGGGGTCTGCGGTAAATTAAAATTATTTTGGAGGTACTTGGACAGCGTTAGGGATCCGTGAATGGTTTAATGTAAAGCAGAATATTTAAAACAGATTTCTATTATTAAAATAGTTAAACAAATTGGTAATGATTTTTTACGTGTTAAAAATTTCAAAGAGAAAATTAAAACTTTTAGAGAAAAATAATTTAAATAGGTACATAAAATACAGGAAATGACAAGCGTTGAACGGTGGAAGTCAGCCTTTTGCGGTCACCTATGTACACTCATGTCCATAAATTAAGGATAATGAAGTTCAGGCAAAGAAAGAGACAGAAGCAAACAAATTTGACTTATTTGTAAAGTCTATTTATTAAACAAAAGGCAAAGAGCAAAAAAGATGCTATATGTTTGACATAATTAATAAAAATTGCGATTTTTACTCCCTGGAGCAAATTTTAAAAAAGAACCTATTCACAAAAAACAGTATAAAATGGTTAGCATGATGGTTAATACGCAGTATGTCTCCCGGACGATGCAAACAGGCCTTACAACGCCTACGCATGCTGAGTTTCAAATTATCAATCTGATCTTGGGGAATATTACACCACTCATCAAGCAATGCCTTCCGAAGTTCCGGTAGACAGGTGGGAGGGGGTTGACGGCTGCAATTCGTCAGCCAAGCATATCCCACACATGCTCTATTGGATTCAAGTCCGGTGAGTATGCTGGCCAATTCATACGAGTGATATCCTCCGAATGAAGGCATTCGTCTACAATGTTTGCATGGTGAGGACGGGCGTTGTCATCCATAAACAGAAATTCAGCACCCATGGCGCCCCGAAACAAACGTACATGTTGTTCCAGAATGACATCCCGATAGATGTGGCCTGTCATCATTACACTCTGAACATGCAGCTCAGTTCTGGAACCAAGAATAATTCCTCCCCAAATGAGCCATCCTGCACCACCGTAACGGTGTCGTTTAATGGTGTTCTCTTAGTGGTAACGGGTACCTGGCGCTCTCCATATGAAAGTCCAGCGAGAATCAGACTGAAAACTAACCTGGATCTCGTCGGAAAACATCGCACAAGACCACTGTTGTGGCGTCCACATGCATGCTCTCTACTCTAGGTTAATCGCAGGCGACAGTGAGTTGTGGTAAGGGACACATCTGACAGGCCTACGAGCATATAGACCAATGTGCCCTAATAGTCTGCACACGGTCTGCCTTGAAACTGTCGTACCGGTAGCTGAAGAGAGCTGACGAGATAGTTGATGCTGTGCTCCGTCTGTTTCTTTTGGCAGTAACTGCTAAATACCGGTCCTCATTCGGCGTTGGAACTCGGGGGTGACCTGTGCTGTAGCATCTACTCACATTACCATCCTCTTGGATTCGTTGCCAAAGCCGGGAGATGAACTCTGGCAATTCAAGTTCATCGGATACTTCCAGCTGGGTACGTCCACATTAGAGTCGTCGATAATTCTACCACGTAAAGATCATTCAAATGCTTACTTTTTGCCATAACTATGCGGTTATTGCACTGAAAGGCTTTTAAAGCGCTTGTGAACAATTTTACTTCTTTGCCACAATTCCTTATATACCCTTCTCGTACACTCTCGTCATTGTGACGTACTATCCGCGCCATTGGTGGTTTCCTATAATTTGCATATTCTTCTTCAAGATGTGTGTGATAATTCTAAAGGTGAAATTTTTATTTTAGATTCAATTTCTGTGTGATTCTGAATTATCCTTAATGTATGGACAAGAGTGTAAATTTAAATAGGAACAGAACCTCGTCCTGACATGTAATTGCTTGTCTAAAATATGGCAGTATGAAAGAGTCTTACATATTATCAACAGTTTAGTTTTGTTTTGTGCATGATCCCTACGTATAAAGTGAATGTAACAAATTTTCCTTTGGATACTTGATATCTGTAGTTGTTTCTTTCGGCAAAGTTGGATATCAATCTATTGACATCAGCGCACTCGCCAGAAAAAAATACTGCATGGAAAGCAAAAATTAAAAAAATATAAATGAAACATGACAATATTAAAAACTTTAAAAAATAGCATAAATTACACAATTACACTACGAGAGTTGAAAACACAATCTCGCTATCAAGACATGAGTCTCCTGATCATAAAAGACAACAAAGATCCGAAGATAGATAATCTCACATGTCATCCTATCAATTTCATATACATTTCATGGAAACAAGATGTTTTTATATTTTAAAAGCAAAAATGTTACATATAATTTGAATAAATACATTATCATTTATCATAATGTTTTATTTATATTTTGTTTTTACACCAATTTTTACCAATCAGGACATCTAAGACAAATTTACAATTTTCTATTATACGAGGGGTGATAAAAAAAGGTTCAAGTCAAATAAAGAAGTATTTATTAACAATAGACAGAAAATACAAGAGGAAATTAAGAGGCATACGTGCCTATCACATTTCGACATAATCACCAAGTCTATTTAGGCATCTATCAGAACGCAGAACCAACGTGCTTAACCCGTCTTAGTAGAAATCAGGTCCCTGTTCACATTGAGCCAGGTCTCGGCGGGTGTTTACACAGCACTGTCTTGGAAAATCGCAGCACATCAGAAACAATATGCTGAACGCTCATTCCCAGCTCTGACGAGATCTCACGCAGTTACCCGTCAATCATTTTGAATAAGTTCTCCAATTCGTGCCGTGTTGATTTTTGTCATTGAAGAACTTTGCTGGCCCCTCTCTGCCATATTGCGGTTTTCGACATCTTGTCTGCTTGATTGAAAAGAGTGACACCATTTCACTACATTTTGTCTGTGTGTGTGTGCTCATTCTTTGCCATAAAAACCGAATCACGGCTCGCACTTCCAAACGAGACCAATTTCCTAAGCGTCTTGCCATTTCAATCGTCCTGAACCGTCTGGGAACTTTTACTACCTACCCGCAAATCACTTGTATGACAAATATAGCGCTTTTTGTCTCCACTCTGGGGAAACAAAATTTCTCAACAATATGTAGTTTTCAAATGCTGCGGCCTGTTACCTTTTTTTCTGATCATCCCCCGTACATTGAATTAGTTATTTCACTGGGGAAGAGAGGGGTCATGAGAAGTTTTTGGTATAAAAAGGAAGGAATGTGGGAATAGTAAGTTTGGGAACCATTGGTCTGTATTGTACTGTCATACTAGGCAACGAAAACTTAATTTATCCTGCCAGAAATCTAATATTTACTGAAATGTTTCGTCAATTTTGATATATATGTTACCGTTAAAGTGTGAATTCTCTTTTTTCATAGAATAACTAGCTATTGCATAAAATAACTAGACAAGTCTGTTAAAGTACGTAAAATTATTGAATCCTACGATTTAACTAGGTATTCCATTGAATAACGATTACTTGATCGTTAAAGTATGATGTACGGCTTTGGAAAATATCGGGGAAGAATTTTTCTGATTAGGAACAAGAGAAGCCGCATAAAGCAGTTGTACTCTAGATCTCAATTCAGTAAATTGTGAGCGAGAGTTAATTCCCATTGAAGAAGTCTCGAATATCCACACAACACTTCGATCTGTTGCAACAGCTCTAAGTCGCGGCACTAGACAAGGATTTCAGAAGTGATCGTGTAAAATAATGTGCAATTATAAAAAGTGTGCTTGTGTTTCAAAAATAATATACAATGCAATTTTGAAAGTGTCATCACAACAATCCTTGCTCTAATGAATAATGAAATGCAAAACAAAGGTATTTCATAAAATTTAAATTAATATTCTCATATATTTTTCTTTGAAAATGTTTACACAGTCTTTATGAAGCAACATTTTTTTTCTTCCTAGTATGTATTTTTCTGATAACATTTAAATATAATAATTTATGCAACATTTTTTTCCCTTTCTGTTCAACTAATGTTAGCAATATGAGCAGTGATAAATTATATTACCTTATTTTCCATATTATTTATCAATTATTCATTTGTAATAGAGATAAAATGCATTTTTCGAGAGATTTTAGCTATGTATGATCAATTAATTTATAAAATAACTTTGAAATCGTTTATTTTCACTTAAATGGTCTAGCTATTTTATAGAATAACTAGGTAAAGTATGAAATTTTTCATCTATAATATACTTTAACTGACTTGTCTAGTTATTTGATGAAATACCTAGTTATTCTATGAAATAACTGAATTATGAACTTGAACGGTAACATATGTAATACGTAATATATACTTACGAACCACTGTATATGATTCTAGTATAAGTGGCCACTATTCTATAAAGCAATATATGTATGAACATTAAATTATATATTCTAGGAAGAAAGGTTTCCTTTTCCAAACTAGAATTATGAACTGTTTGGAACTATTTACGGCGAATAATGATTGTAGATTATAACTGTTTATGAGAATTCCTATTGTTTGTATAAATAGTTTTGAAAGAATTATTATGAACTAACTAACTGATATAAAAGTATTGAGTCATACTTTTATAGTTAATATAATAATCGAAAATTAGCACACATTTTTATAGTTAGCTAAACTAATTAGTTCCTCAGTAGTTGTTAGCTTGAGTTTTTTCCGTGTTTGGCTTTATACTTTTACACAATGAATTTATTAAGAATCTAAATAAAAAATAAATAAATAAAATATTTTGATATAAAAAAATCTTTTCCTAGAATTACTTACTTAAATAAATTCACAAAAAATAGATTGCTGCAAGTAATATTTGTTCATTAAAACAATTATTTAGTTCAAATTATAGTAAAAAAGAAAACTATTTGCTATGCTATTTCTGCATTGGTTAATATCTTATTATATATAACCCCAAACCTGAATTATATATAAGTCCAGATTTCAAATGATTAAAATTTCATGATTGTTGATTTAATTTTTTTAGTAGACTGAGTATGAGTGTATATTAATGTTTCCGTATAAAACAGTACGAGGGGTATTGGCGACGGACCTCGTAATTTTGAACCAAGGCTAAGTAAAGAGAATGACATCGGAGCTGATACCTCTCTTTTCTAACTTTCACACCACACTAACGGGAGGCTTTGAGCCACGGCAGATTTAACGGACATCAGCCCCTTTACATGGTGTGGCTTCAGTAGCACGAAAGCTCGCACTCATGCTGCGTTGACCACAAGTCAGTGACCGTGACCCCTCTGCAACCATGGCAGCATTTTGATTGAACATGTATACCTTAAAATCCGGCGTATAAGGCGGAACTATACTTTCAAGCTGCAATTTTTAGTTTTTTAATATATTCGCCGTATAACGCGCACACCTTTTTTTTACGAAGAAACCTAAAATGCACATGCACAATGCTCGTATATTTTGAAGTCATTTATTTGAGGTATTATTCCAAGTTTTAGTAAAAAAAAGTGTCTTTTTGGAACTACAACCCTTTAAGTTCATAAGGAATGTGATTTCTTTCGAAGAAACAGTATTTCGATTTATGTGGAAGTCTAATTTTTTTCTATGCTCATCTTTTTTTTTTTAAAGCTCTCATTTTTTATCCGGTATTTTTTACACGTACCCGTAAATTTTGATCTTATTTTTTGAGTTAAAATTGCACGTTACACACCGGATATTACGGTACTTCTGCTTAACTTGCAATGGAAGCCTCGAACAATCCCTATAAATGGTTTTTCAAATGTGGGGCAAGAAATAAGCAAGTTGAAGGTTGATTTGAATATTCTTGCTTTATTTTTATTAGCTTATTAAAGAAGAAATGTAATATAGATGATCAAACATAATAAATTATCCTCCTTAAAGATCAATCGCAAAATTAATAAAATAATATCATTCTCTTATTCGTTACAGTTTGAATTTTATAAGATGCTCTTACTTGTTGTATTAAAGGAGGTGAAATCAAAAGAAAATCAACAGACGAGTAAATAAATTAAAAAATTCAGCATACAATTTTGCAATATTATTCATACATTTTGGAAGAAAATTACTTTAATTATTTAGTTGGTTCATTTCAATGTAGAATACATGCGTATATATATGTATATATTCTTGATAATTCGAAGTTGGTGGGACCAATGAAAAATTTTGAATTATTAAGAGGTAGGAAAAAATTCCCAAAGTACACAAAAAGAAATTTTTTCTAACGCATTTAAGTTTGAAACTATGTAATAAAACAACAATTGTATATATGTATGAAACTATTTTGAAGTATTTTTTAAAAGTTCATATTCTATACAGTACAAATATTATACAGAAGTTAAAAGTCTTGTATTGAAAGAATACATTTATGTATTAAAAACAATTATTATAGGAATAAATATGAAAAGAAAGAACTCAGTTTCATACTCAATTACGAGATATACTAAATTTTTCGACATTGAATAGGCTCTTCTCGTCTAATCAGTTTGCTAAAAAAATTGACCAGGGTTCCCCCCCCCCCTTTTTTTTATTGCTTTCCTCTATCTCTCTTCTCCTTTCACTTTCCCCCCTATATTTCTTAACCTTTCGGACAGGACTCCCCACCAAATCTCTTCCATTCCTCATTAGAAATAAAATTATTTCGCATCCGGTTCCCTCAGACACTGCCATTAACACTATTGGCTCTTCAAGTCAGTGTCAAGTCCGGCACATGCTCTATTTGGTGCCACATGCTATAAGTCACAAAGATGAGCCATAAAGCGTCATGTCAGTCCGACGCAAAATATCCAATCCTGCGCATCTCTTTTCACAATAGCAGACCATCCTTTCTGAACATATGTGTAGCAATGCCACGTGTTAAACGAAAGATATGGACGGTTTACAACAGGTGCGGCTGGTCTATTGTCCACATGAAGAAGGAAAGCAATAAAAGTGTCTTTTCACCTGAGGAACTGGGAAATACAAAGAAGGGATAGCAGACAGATGATCATCAAAGGTGTAAGTTCAGGAGAAGCACGCAGAGACAATACAACACAAAAAATGTAAGCTCCAACCTGTTTGCCACAAGACTCTACGTGATAGTGAGTGTTCGAATTGTCGAGAGTTTTATCAGTTAACTTCGAATTATCTGATAAAACTCCCTGACCAGCCACAGACTTTGCTTCGAAATATTGAGTGTACCGAAACGTATTGTTTTAGTTCGAAGTATCCAGAGTTTTTCTAGGGGCTGAGCATATACTTCGAATTAGCGAGAGGTTCGTATTATCGAAGGTTTGAATTAGCGAGAGTCATCTGTTTTCTCTCTCTATATATATATATATTTAAGTTTAGTTACTAAAAATATACATAGATGGCGCCTTTATTCTTTGTATTGCTGTGTTTTTGATGCAGTGAGTCAGTACATTGTGGAATCTGTATACATCGGGTAAGATTAGAGTTTCTTTGCTCATTTACATTATTGTTAATTATGGTTATATTCATTATTAACCTCTCTAGCAAATATTTTTGTTTATACATATTTATATTTGTCTATTTCTTCCGGATTCCTATGGTAATTTAATATTGCAATTTCTATTCTATTGCTGTTATATTCACCCACGTGGGTTTTAGGCTTTTGCCTTAGTTTATACTGGAAGCTATTATGTAGAAACAATTTCTGCTGCAGGAGAAGGTTGAGATCTCACAAAACAATGTTTAATCCTGTTTCACTGTCCTAAACCAGTGACAGCTCGAGAAATCATAATAGTTTTCCTCGCTAGATACATTTCTTTTTGGTTTGTCATGGTTCCATGTTCTTGGTTCTTCCGGTCTGATCTTAGGATGCTTGGGATTTATTAGTCTTCTTTTGAATTATTTATTGCTATATATATATATATATATACACACACACAGTAAATTCAGAATTGTTTCTAAGGGTATTTTTATATATAGGATATGTCGTCATTAAGATTTAAAACAAATATTAAAATTTTTTTGCTGTGGCTTCGGTACGGATAAATATCGAACACAAATAACTATTGATATGTTATCACATATGTGCAGAACTATTATTTTTTATGTCTGACATTAAAAATTATTGAATTGACGTCAAAAAGGATTTCATCTGAGAGCAAAACTTTAAAGAGACAATGGAAAGTTATTATTCAATGTTTGTAATAAGGATATTATATATAAAGTTAAAGATTATAAAAAAATAGAGTTCTTAAAATTAATCCATTTGTGTTTCTTGAAGCTCATGCGGGGGAGGGAAATGAATTTCTAAAACCATTTTATTAAAAATGTTCTTTTTTAATATTCTTTTAATTGAAAAATGCCTCGTGGAGGAATTAAATCAAACTACTAGAATTATAAAACTATTTATAAGAAATCCGTACAATCTAAATTGAAAATATTTTTCAATATTTTCTTTTAAAAAATAAAAATCAATCATATTGATAAAAATGGTTTTAGTTTCTCTTACAATATAATACAGGAAGAATTTCAAAAGACAATAAACGTAACTGATAATCAATAATGTAATTAAGATTCCTTTTTTATACAAAGAGATTTTCTTTAGATATGTATATAAATATATAGAAAGAGAAAAAAATATTAAAAATACTAACTATATGAAACAACTCTTAAATGTTTATTTAAAACTTCTATTATCTTCTGTGTAACTTTACATACTTACCTCCTTTCAATAAAATTAGTTAATAACATTCTAGTATGATATATATGATTAAAATAAGTATAAAATAAAAATGTAATAATTAAATAATGGGAATTAATCTATGTGTTCTTAGAACTTTGAAAGAAATATCATTGAGGAGCAGTTACGCAAATTAACCTCTTTTAAATTAATTTCTTTAAAAACATTAAAGAAAATTTTAAAAATGTATATAATTATTATTAATTAATTATCTATGAATAATACACATGTATATGATACATTAAAAACTCTAAGCATTTTAAGGTTTTTATTTAAGAGTTAATTTAAACGTTAGATTATTCTTATGTAAAAATAATTCTCACGAGCTCAACTATTTTAATTTTGTCTTTAATTAAAAATAAATAGATCATTCGCATTTCTGTTGACATTGAAAATAAATTCATCGAAAGATTAAAACAGAAACAAATAGTTGGAGAGATTTAAATTATTATTTCTCTATCCACACATAAAGAAATATATCTAGTAATAATATTATACTTTGTATATTTCAATAAAGGTCGCCTGCGTCGAACTTAACTAGTTTTCTCAAAGAATGAGTTGTTGCACCTGCTTCTTCTTCTTCTTTTCGATGAGAATTTCTTCTTCAGGGTTTATGACTGAATGCCATAACTCCATATAAAAGGAAATCTTTTTTCTTTTGAAAAAACGTTTCCTGGTGTCTAGCAGTACCGATTAAAAGGAGCTATGGAATCCCTTCTTAATTCTGCCGACCATTCAACAAAGCAGGTTTTCAAGTTGGTGTAAGGCCATTGTAATAGGTCAAAAAATTTGTACTTTGAAAGGTCATATTTTAAAGCTTATGCGACCGACAAATACTATAATATACCATTATATTCGGTACATGAAAGAGATTTCTACAGCTCTTTCCATCTTTATTTGCTAAAATGGAATTTATTCTTCCAGTATGCAATTATTATTAGTTGACAAAAGGAATATTTTATTTCATTCTATTTCTAAGTCAATCTTGAAATGGTCAAATTCTTTTTGTGTATTTGTATATATGCATGAATATAAAGCACAAATTAAACTTTATTAGAAAGAAAAAATGTAGTGAAAAACTAATGAGGTAAATTTCTTATTTCAATTAGTCATAGTTAAATCAAACTAAAAATAAAAAATATATATTTGAATAAATTTTTACATACACGCAGATGTATTAAAAAGATCCTCTAACGCGTCTAAAATAAATTAAAAGTTTAAATCTATCTGGAGGCTACAAACTAACTCTCTGCAATTTTTTTTTCAAGTGTCCGACTTCTTGCGACAAACTTTTTTTTAAAAAAAAATGGGATATGGGGATTTTTTGTTGTTGTTGCTTTTAGATTCGCTTAGTACATTTTAAGAAAAATATGCTGAAATTCAGAAGATAAAAAGAAATCATTATTACTAAAATGGGGAAAAAATTGCTACAAATTTACAAAAAATAATATAAATAAGGCCCATTCTGTACCAAAAGTTTATGAAAAAATTTTCAATTTTTCTATTCTGATGTGTTGCTAAGTTATTCATTTTTGAAATGACCAGGATAAAAAATATTTTAATTTTTACAAAAACTATCTTAGTTATTATACGAAATTGCTTAAGAAAACAGTGATTTTATTAGCATAAGGATTGTAAATTTTGTGATAAAACAGTGATTGATAAATCTGTAGGTTAAAACACTTCTACTGTTATACCGAATGAACACAAAAAATTTCAGGTAATTATTTTCAGAACTTTTTTAGCAATTGCTAGCCCCGTTTGAGCATTTTCAAAAAATAAAAAACACATTTCGAGTAAAGCGCGTTTTAATGTATGACATCTTGCTTATAGCAATGGCACATCTGCTTTTACTAAAACATTTGTAGATTTTGTTCTAGTGAACGGAAAATATAATAAACTCGGTGTTTTTATAAAGCTAATAAGATGGACTATAAAATAAAATCATAAAAAAATTGTCAATTTTTGACAAAATTCACAATTTTAGGTACATTAAAAGGATACCTTAGAATACTTTTAAAAAAACATCGAAAAAGTTTTATGAAATAATGTTCAAAATTAATCCCCGCAATTCTTCATCACTCTTTGATTATCTACAAATTCAAGCATAAGTATTAAATGTCTAATAACTAAAATCCTTTTTTATATAAGAGGAAGTAGACATTTTTTTCAAAAAATATTTAGTTTCAAGAATTTTTTTAATATTTTCGAAATGAATTAGTTATACAAACTAACTTGCACAATTCGATATATCTTTGGTATGCTAGTTTAAGTTTTGGAAACTTCAAAAATATTGCGGATAGTGATATTATTATCCGATAAACAAACCTGAGAGAATGACTAGAAACGAATTAAAAATAATCATAAAGAAACATTTACTTTCAACTTAAACTTAAATACACATATGTTTCTGATAATTATTTATCAATTGTACTTTCATTTTACTTAAATTTATTCGAGTAAATAAAGAAGTTTATTATTTTTATATGAAATATGTACAGGGTGTCCAGCCTTAATGTAGCCCAATAGCTAATTCCCGAACCGTTCGGCTTAGGTATGCACTTCCAATTTAAAAAATGTTTTAAAACAGGTAGCGAATGTTTTTACGTGCTTTTCAAACCAAAAAAAAAAAAACAATTTACAAAAAAAATTACAAAAATTAAATTTTTATACGGTCCCCAGGTCATATCACTTGCATTTAGGAAAAGATGCAGTACACAAAAACAAATTAAACACAAAAGGTTTCATTTTATTACGATAAAAACTGGCCGAGTTATGCCTACATAAATTTGAAGCATCTGAGTTGCTCAGAAAAGAGGGTCATATACAAATTGAGTTTACAGCACAGTAATTCACTATCTATAAAAAAAGAGCAAAAAGAAAAAAACATCATAGAAAAATTAAAGCATTGTAGTAAACATCATAGATTGACAATTTGTATTGCTGTATGGCAAACAATACAAATTAAATTCAAGAAATACAACTTGTACCGAAAAGATTAAAACACCTTGTTTTAACAAATAGCAGCAAAATAATACAATATTTGCCGTTCAAATTATAGCATAATGTGGAATGATGCACCAATCATGAATTAAGGGTTTTATTATAACAGAATTACCAAATTAAATAATGGTGAATGCACGAGACAGGGAATACATCTATTGCAACTGCAACTCCCAGTTTTATACAAGCGCTGAACAGCACGGGCAATTGTGCAATAAGATGGATGTCTTCGAGTGGGAAATTTAATGGCGTAAAGTCTTGCCGCTTTTCTCTTATTTCGATTACACTGCCCGTAAAACAGTACCATTTTGCAGTATTCTTCATTTGTATACATCTCGTTCTTCCCTACTAGAATTCGTAATATTAGAATACGACTGTATGCAATTGCAAGCGACTACGCAACAGATTTTTAACGTTCGTCATGATCAGCAAAAACAGGAGCAAATCAGACTGAAGCCGCAGCATATAAGTCTATTTTTTGGAACTGCTTTTGAAATGTTTTCTTCTTCCAAAATATTTTATTTTTTCTACGTTTTACACGTACACAGAATAAATTTTATGTCTTAAGTACTCAATTATTGTATTATTAACGTATGCTTTTAAATTTAAAAACGATATACATAAGAGTGACGTGCAAGAGCGAAAGTTTCCTAGCAGAGTTCCAACTAATTTCCCTTTGGAGACGGCCCCTTACTAGCTTCTTAAAAATAGCCCAGAAAATGGATAAAAAGTATGATTTTCAAAGTTTCATAACTCGACCAGTTTTTATCGTAATAAAATGAAACTTTTTGTGTTTACTTTGTTTTTCTGTACTGCATCTTTTCCTAAATATAAATGATAGGACCTAGGGACTGTATAAAAAATTAATTTTTGTAATTTTTTTGTAAATTGGGTTTTTGGTTCGAAAAGCACGTAAAAACATTCTTTACCTGTTTTAAAACGTTTTTCAAATTGGAAGTTCATACCTAAACCGAACGGTTCGGGAATTAGCTATTGGGTCACATTAAGGCTGGACACCCTGCATATATATGTATAAATTTACATACTCATTTCTGGTTATTTCGAACGATAATTCCCCGAGTGGTACAGGTCACGGACTCGTTGCTGGTATGTCATGAGTTCAAGTTTACTGCCCCTAAAGTCCCACAGCGTAGAGGAGCCGTTTCACGTTAAATCTGACGAGGCTCAAACGTTTTCCCGTTAGTGTGGTGTGGAAGTTAGGAGAGGGGGTACCAGCTCAGGTGTTGCTCTCGTCACTTGACTGGGGTTTAAAATTATGAGATCATTCGCCAATAGCTCTCGTGCAGCTTTATAGTGCGTCGTTAATATAACTCTTAACTTGATTGTGTGTGTGACAATTTTCTCGGTTACGGAGGAGCAATAATTCTTCCCTTTCATGAGATTTATTCAAAGTTTTAAAGTAGACGGTAGATGTCATTTTATTCTTATTCAACTAAATAGCAACTTTATGGGCAAAGATGATGGTTCATCAAATAACGACATAAACTTTTCGAGGGAATTATTAATCTATTAAAATATCAGATAAACATAAGAATAAAGAAACAAGCAATGGGTAAAATGATTTGGAACAATCCTACATTACAAACAAAGTGTGCCTTGTAATCTAGTGTTATATTTCCAATCTCGGGATTCCAGGATTACATTATCCAAATCCCGGGATTAGGATTGGACTATTCATTAAAAATACTTACACATTAGTAAAGTTGAAAGTGCATAATAAAACTGAGAATATAATTAAAAATTTGTTTAATATTAACTTTGTGGTGGAACAAATAAAAAAAAACTTAATTCATCATAAAAAACAATTGAAAATAGTACATAATGAAATTGAAAAAAAAAAAACATTTCTTCATTTTGTGTGTTTCTGTAAAAAAGCTTTTATAAAACACAGTTCGTCCAGCGTTTCATCGTTCAAACGGCTTCTTATTTTTGGTATAAGTTGTCCTACCGAAGAAAAAATACTCTCGTTCGGATTCTATACTAGTAGGTGTTATCGTCATCAAATAGGAGTATGTTCTTTTCAGGTAGTCACCACGTATCCCCCCATTTTCAAAAAAGGGACATTTCTTTTTGAATTTTTGATGATATATATAGTGTCTTAAATCTAATAGACTGCATTGGTGCATTTACCTCTTTGATAACTTTATCTAGTTCTTCTGCTACACTTAATGGTTTTTGTGTATAAATTGAAACAGTTATTGAATCAGAATGTGAATCAATTTCAAGTGTTACCTTTTTTTGAAATAGATGATCCAGTCGCAAGCTGTTAGTAATGCAATGGGATTTGAAGTGTCTCAAGTCTTTCAAGCAGGTCCGATATTAATTAACGGCATTAAATTGAAGAAGGAGCTGTGACGAAATCTATTCTTGAGATGTTGCTTATTTTATTGCGTAAGTATTACAGTGAGCCACACTTAGACCTGTGCAACGTTGTTCCGTACGAGACATGAGGTTTGCATATATTTTTTTTTTACTTAAAGTATTTATAATTGCACAAAAAAATTCTACGCACAAATTTCATAAGTAAAATTATAATTTCTAAAATTTAAATTCTTAGATAATTTTGATGAGAAAAAAATTTTAAAATATAATTCAGACAAAAATTTAATCCCGGGGCTGCAAACTCTAAAACAAAATTCATGAAAACATATTACTACTTGTTTAAACATTTCTAGACTTTCCCGGCGAGACAGTCTAAAAACAACTCTACTCTGATCAGTTTCTTGACAAAATGAATACTATTCACTAATCATATTCTGTTTTCAACTCTGTGACAACACGAATTGCAAAACCACTTACGGCTAATGCGACTTTCTGGCTACCAAGTTATGAAATGCTTGTGTACATAGGTGCATTCAATCTCAATAAATTTCATATTCAGCTATGTTCATTTCGTTGCTGGAGAATTAAGCAGAATGTAACTTGATGACGTTATTCATATGACAGCATGTATGATAGCGCGTAGATAAATAGAACTACAATGGTAAATTATTTAGAAGGAATAAAAGTATTTAGGAGGACCTAACTCTACATACAATCACAATTTTTGCTTCTTTGAATATAAATATTCAGAAAGATCTTGAAAGGCCCTTACGTGGAAATATTTTGTATAATGCTTTCCTCAACCAAACTGTTACACCGTACTAAATGAAACTAAAAACGTTAATACATTCTATTTCAAAATTGTAAGGAATGTAATTTTAATAAATTTAAATTTGGGTTTATTTGTGACGTACCTAGTAATGGGCTGAACCACGATCAAGTGATGGAAATAAGTCTCTCCCAACTTCCATACCACCTAAACGAGAGAACCTTTAGCCTTTTAGTCGGATTTAAAGTGCAGATTTACAATTTTAATTAGCCTCGTGACATGGAAGATCTTTAGCGGCACAAGGAAGCAAACCTACAACTCAACAGAAACACATACAGGCCACGATAATTATGCTTCTGCTAAATTATTATAAGCAATTAAAAATAATTTATTAATTTTGAAAAACTAATAAAAATTCAAAAATGATTTCTTCGATACTCAAAAATTTAATTTTCTTATAAGAAATCACAGAATTACAACAAAAACATCTAAAAGTTTACATAATGAGGAACATTGTATAAATAGGGTTATGAATAACACTTAAGTCTTAAAAAGTTTTCCATATAAATAAAGCAGTGACTGTTTCGAATAGTCTAAATAACATTTACTTGGGAAAATAACAACGAAATGTTAAACCAACATGACATTTTAGTTTCTTCTTTTTTCAGAACTCTTCCATAGCACTGATTCAGAATAAAATGATTCGAATAAAGTAAAAATGTGCTTCAGAATATTCTGTGTGACATTGAAATTGATGATTTCCAAAGATTTGTGAATATGTACCACCCATCCCCTATATCTATCCTATATTCAATACTTCTTGAAGTGTAATCAGATTTTATAAAATTTTATGCATAACAATAAAAATCCAACATCCATCAATCCCTATAAGACAATTTTTTCGCTGGCTTACAAATGATTTCAAAATCAAAAACAAAATGGCTTAAAATTATATTATTTCACATGTAAATAATTTTTTTCGCATCAAACTTTACCAGTCCAAACTCAAATCGACTTTTATTGTATACTTATAATTATATAAATTGAAAGCAAAAAAAACCATATGTGAAATAAATTTTTGTATAATTTCTGAGAAAAAATACAAAAAAATCTCATGTAGTTTATTTGTTTCACAAAGAGAATCCTTTATTAGGAAAGAAAAAGAAAGTTCGTTTTGTACTACACGAATTCTACATAATGAAGAACAATGCCAAAATATAATAAAAATCTCATCGATATAACAAATAAAATGAAACAGAAAATTTATATTTCCTGTTTAAAACATGTGCATGTTTCCAAGAAAGAAACAAATTTATATAATTTTAATCCTTATGAGAGATTTTTTTTTTGTTCTAATGTAAAAAACATTTTACTTCTTTCTAGAAGAACAGCGTTTAATATTAATATCATACTCAAACAGATATTTTAGAGTTAAAATAAGAGCCAGAATTCAAAAATTATATAGTCATCAGTTTATTCAATGTTCTATTTCCAATATATGTATTAATTCTTCTAAATTGAACTATAACTCAAAATGCGTTTCTGTAGAACAGCTTCAGTATCGCTTAAAACAATTGAAATCCCACCTCTCAAATTTGTCTATAATACCGCTTTACATCTAATAACTTGTCTTAGATTAAAAATGGTTCAAGGCTTTTTTTATCTGACCGTGTCAGTTATACTTGAAGAGGTAAGTCGTATTAAGACAATTAAATTATTTTCCTTAGAAACATAATGGCTTTATTAATAGAAAGTCATTGAATTTCACATGCCAGCTATTACAGCGCCTGATGGCTGAGTATATTCAATCCGATAATAAAATTTAAAATATCCTTCTTTTTTAGTTCTTTGATTTATCAAAGAAAAAAAATAGATCACTTACATTGTTATAAACTTCGCTTTTTATTCTGAGCCATCAAGACTGTCCAGATTTTTTTTTTCAGAGATAAAGCTGAAATGCCACTCTGCCCTACAAGATATGAATAACACAAATCTATCGCATTCTTTGTGCCATGAGACATGGTCTCAGCGCGTTGGTTTCTTTTAGTTTCTTATTAACTATTGTTCTACTAGTCTATGAATCGTTACCCTTGTTACAGACAGGCATGACACTCTTTATATTTGTCGGTCGCTTATCAGGAATTATTTCTTTAGTTAAGTTAGCTAGAACTACTTTTGATTGATTTAGCGGAGAATTAATTTTTCTTTTGTATAGATGCAATCATCCAAATCCGTCTGCTGATCTTCCTTACAGGTAACACAGGTCTGTTCGATGTTTTTAACATTACTCAATTATTTTTTGATCTTTATGCGATAAAGTACAATATCCGTCATTAGTTTTCCTTCCGATTGTAACTGCTATTATGTATCTACTATTTTCGTAATCCATCCGGCTTTGGTATTGAATCAAAGATAAGATTAAAAAATTGCTAACTCTCAATATATTTAATTTACCTTGGTAGAATTTATTTATTTTTTGCTTAAATTTAAATGTAAATCTCATAAAGCTATAGAACTTCTTGATTCTAAATCATTTAAGGGGACACAATACGATTTAATTGACAAAAATCGGTCAACAAAATTTAATTTTCTTAGCTTAAATAATTCTTTATATACTTTTCTATAACCTGACAAAATGTGAAAGCTCTAAACTTAAAAAACACAGAGTTATGATGGATGTTGCGTTCGTTTTTATTCACATCCCTGTGGCAAATCAAAACTTTAAACTTACTTATCTCGGAGAAAGATAAAATAACTAGTTTGTGTCTTCATTTAAAATAAGGCATTTTTTCTATTCTGTCTTATGCTTTGAATTTTTTCTTACCTATTTCTAATAGTACATGTAACAAAAGTTGGTATGCAATTTTGAATCAAAGCAATACTTATTTTTTTAAATATAATTGAACTCAGAACTTGTACATTTTTTAAGGAATTTTCCATAAGCATTCATAAAAAAAAGTACTGTACGTATACCAATCAGGTTATCGCAAAATCCATACCAACTTTTGTTAGGCATAGTTTGACGTACTTGTAAGGTAAATTTTATGTGTGTATATAAATTTTTGTAGGAGGAGTAGCCTTTTAAAATCACTTCAAAAATTTTAAGTTTATTCCTTAAAAAAATTAAATGGCTAGCTTTTTATGAAATTTTGAGCACAAAATCTTTTTTACATAGAATGAATACACACATAGGAGGCAACTAAAAAATTTTGAAAATCCTCAAATTAAAAATTTTTGCTTAAATCATACCGATCCCCTTAAGAATACAAAGATTAAAGTTTGTGTGTCTTTGCCACATAAGTATCATGTTGTTGTTACATATGGGCTTTATTGGAAAATATCGATTCAAACATATAAAACAGCTCAAGTATCACACATGAACAATGATAAATAAAAAAAGCAATGATAAAACAAACAAACATTTAAAGTAAGAACTAGGACAAATTAACATGGGAACAAGAAAAGAAACATGTCTGTACATAAGATGTAATCTTTACAAGGAGTTCAGGAAAGTTCTGGCAATCCTGTATAGTTTGCTCATCTCACCACGTTTTAGAAACTATCTAGTTCTGGGCTTATACGAAGATTCTCTGCATTAATTATACCCGAATTACAAATTTGGCATATACTAGATGGAGGGATACATATTTTATTAAGATGATACACAATGCAATCATGGCCTGCTTGCAGTCTAAAGTTTACCACAGCCTCTTTACGGAGCCCTTTAACAAAACTTTTTCCAAGTGTCTTGAAGGTCAGCCCAGGATTTACTTGTTGATTTTGCTGCCTGATCAGAGTTAAGAGTATCCACTAATTTCTTAAAAACATGTTTAAGTGACTCTGGAGGAAGTAGTTTGCTGTCTTGTGGCTCTAGTATTCCTCTCTTGGCTAGTAAGTTTACCTTTTCGTTGTTACCAATACCCACATTGAAAAACGATTATTTTGCTGTATTTATGAAGAAAGTTCAAGTTTTGTATTACTTCTGAGATAATCTGGATATAAGTATCATTGTAGGATCTTTAATCTCAAGGAATTATATTCTCTTCAACCATTGGTAAAAAAAGATCCAGAACTTAGAAAGATTTTTTTTCAGATAGAATTTTTTTTATTCAATAGGCAAATAAGTTAGCAGGGCTATAGAATTGTCGTGGCCCGGTCCTATCTTGGACTGGGTTCACATTGCCCGACGCGCCTGGTGTGGAAGGAAACATATTATCACCAACGAAAGCCATAATTACAAATATTTATTAACAACACACAAATACAATTAACAAGTTACACTACAAGTAGAAACCCTGGAGTGATTATTCAATTCCCTAGATTAATCCTGATACACAACTCTAACAATCAATTCTAACCTTTAAATCTAATATTCCCTACTAAGTAATCTCAACTATCAGAATTGACAAAGGAGACGAACGCTTACTAACGTCAGGTCGGTACTAACTATAATCCCTTTGATTATTTCAATGATTAACAATATCATTTACTATCTAATACGTGCTAAGCTCGCTGGAGAGATCTGTAGATGATACTTACAACTAGTTTGGCAATTCCTTCTCCTACTACTTTCTTACTAAATCTAGACTTTATATAGTCGAATTCATTAGCATATCACTATCTCGTGTTTTTCCCGAGGAGGCTGTAAAATAGAATAATTGCTGGCCCCAAAGTTACCCAAGAGGGTTAATGGAAGATTGACGCGGATAGACCCGTCACAGAATACTATTATTCCTTTTTTATACTGCATTCCTTATTCATTCATAAAAAACACAATTTTTTATTTCAATGATTTATTTAAGATAAAGTGTTGGAAATAAACAAAAAGAGTGTTGTATATGTATATTCAAAGAAAATGATTGATGTTAAAAGGAATGAGTAATACAGGGTGAACCAAAAGTCTTGCCCTGATGATAAAATTCCACTACAAAATAACTGCTTAATATAATAATATAACACTTGTATCATTGGATAGGTCAGCTTTAATAGTTTTTTTTTGTTGTAAATGGCAGGAGTGCTCCTTCGAGAGTAATTCGGGGGAAGATTAGTAAGAAAGACATCATTTTCGGCTGAAGGTGTCAATTCAAGAGAAAGCTCAGTATGTGCTTTGGTTTCACAAAACGAAATCGCTCATTAATGTTCAGCGTAAAATTTGAAGTTGCTATGGTCGCAAATATTTTATAGAACTGAAGGCTAGGATGCAAGCTGCTGTGTGTACTGTAACAGAGCATATGTTAAAGAATACTTGGGAGTAACTGGAATACCACTTAGAAGTTCTTCAAGTTACTAAATTTGTACTACTACGTTGAAATTTACTATGGTAAATAGACTTACAACAAATTCATAACACAGAGTACTTACAATATATTAAAACAAACATGTCTAATTATAATAGCTTGAGCATAATATTGAATTATATCAGGGTAAGATTTTGATTCATCCTATGTAGTAAAATATGGAGTTCCTTGTATGTAGGAAATGTGATTAAAATATAGAAAGGGGGCGTTTTTATTTTTGAGTTTGTATTTTTAATTTAAATTATATTATGCAGTATTAAGTGAAAATAACACGTGATGAAAATAAAAGGATTAGAAACGTATAATATAATTTGTTATATCTGTTCAAGCATTTTCGGTTCAAGTTTTTTAATCTGAAGGACTGGACTTAGATAAAGGATTTGAAAACACTTACAGATATATGAAATGGTTATGAGCCTGTTCTATAAATAAATATAAAGTTAATTATAACGATTAGCAAACAGCTTGAAACAAATCCAAAATAAAAAAGCCGGAGAAAAGCTTAGTTTTGAATTTTAATGTGTATATCAAGAATTATGCTGAGAAACCTGTTTTTCGTTTTTCAGTCGACTTACGGATATTAAAACACCATCCTTAATTCGCCCGCAAATAGTACAAATGATATACTTATCGCTTACAACCATAAACATATCAAGGTTATTCAAAAACATACCTTTGCGTATGAAATAATAGATTCTTAGAAAATAAAACAAATGAAATTTGGGACAAAATATTTATCAAACGATGCATATAGCAACTGCTTGGTGCTCGTCTGTCGGTGTTATTCATTGCTACATCTGAAAATCGGGCACATCGATTACTGCAGAGATATCTTCTGCAAGAAAACACAAACCATAATGGATAAGCTTTCAAAATAACCTATTATGTAAGCCGATCGCTCTTCTGCCATCCTGTTGCATGACAACACACTCTACAACGAATCGTGTCAATTCACCGTCACCCATCATCTTCAACAGACTGTTGTAACAGATTATCATTTATTTCTGAATAGGGATACACTACTTCGAAGCGATTACTTAGTTCTTTCAAATACTTAAAAAGAGTTTCTGCAAAATAACTTGGTATTCATATAGATATATCCAATTGGCTCGTGTTTATTTGAATTTCAATTACTCTGTGTTTGTTTGAATTATTTATAGTTTTGGATTTGCTTTTGAACCCTGTATCACTTATTTTTAAAATGGTAAGAAAAGTATATATATATATATATATATATATGTCTATTATTCATGAGAATTTGTATTAAAAATACAGAATATACAAAAAACACTTGAAGTTATGGCACAAAATCACTATTTTGATTGTAATAGTTACAATCAAATCACTTTTTTGTTGTGTTATTTTTAATCTGGTTGAACCATTAAGACGATATGGTACCATCTTCACAATTTTTTTTTTATTTTTAATATTTGATATTGGTTTTAATTGTATTTTATAAAGGTTAATATTTAATAATAATTCCAAACAAAAAATTTTGAATTTGTTGCAAAATGTTTGTAAAATTTAAATTTTTTTGAACATTTTTAAAATTTTTAAAATTCCTAAGGCTTTTTTAAAAATGACTCTTTCTTTCAAAAAAAATTTTCCAAGTACCTTACAATATACTACATAAAACTGTGCATGGGTTTTTTTCTGCTGGTAATCTTTACATTTTTATTAATTTTTTTATGGTTCTGAGTTATCAAAATAAAATTTAGTATTTGTGTTTTGGGAGAATCCATTTTGAAGTTTTAATTTCATTCATAATAATATCATAAACAGCACGCACAATTTTTAAATCTTGACTAAATCCATTTGATCTTCCCCAATGAACAATACATAAACTAGAATTTTTGCATGAACTGCACAATTCTTTCTTGAAATGATTTGCTGCTGCATATATAATGTCAATCTCTTTTACGCGCGGTAGAAAAATAATTAATTCATTTTTTATCAGGCTCTTTTCTAGCAGATATTCTGAAATGTGGGCGTGGGAGTTGCTGTCCAGCATCAAATATTGCCCCATAACTTGATTAAAAAAGTGCAGGTAAAGCCTTGAAATTTTGCAGGCATGTTTATAAATATTCGAGGTAGCAAATAAGGCAATAAAATTTTTTTCGATAGTTAGATGATTTTTAGGGTACCATATCGCCTTAAATTAAATGTTTCAGATACTTATCGCGTTAAAGATTCTATCATTTTTAAAAAATGTTTTGATAATTCTGAAACATCAGACTAAGTATTTTCCTAACATTCCAATTTATTATTTTTCTCTTTTCCAGCTGTATAACTTAGCAGTTATTTTTATCCGTTATAATTCCATGGTAAGAATACTTACCACCAATTTAATTTTTTAAATATACACGTGGGAAGCTATTTACCACCTATGATTTATGCTGCTAGCATTTCAGCTAGCACAACAACTGATATCTGGATTTTCCAAATCTCAAGCCCAAACGACGACCTGTAAATTTCCAGAGAAGCAAGGAAACTGTTCCAGATGGCGTACAATTGACTAAAGTCTGTGACTATATCGCAACAGTGAGGTTACGAGTGTAATTTGAGACACCAAATCAGCAGACATTGTTATAAAATAATCACTTTTATTTTAGTTAAATAAATTTATGATCAATCGGGGACTATAAATCGAGAGAGCAATTAATTTAGATTCCAATCATAAGCTCTGAGGATCAATAACTAAACACTTGTCTGCATTTGATCCGATTGAAGAACACTTGTATGATTTCTATGATTTCTTCTGGGTTGTGTGTGTGACTGTAGTTCAATCTAAACTTCTTATCTTATAACTTCTTATAAACACCTAGGGATTGCAATACCGGTATTTTGAGCAATTTGTACAACTTCGTAATACCGGTATTTACAAGTTTAAATACCGTTCTTTCCGTATTTAATTGAAAATTTTAAAACTGTCTCCTCTATATGTTCAGGGATCGCAGGGATTGTTTTTATGTCTCCCTAATGGGTGGAATTAGACTGTGAACATCAAGTTGTATCGTTCTATCAAGGAAAAAGGTAAAATATAAAAAAAAATCAACAAACCAAAGTACAATACAGAAATCAGCTACATCCAACTATCCGCCGGGAAATCAATTTATTTGAAGATGTGGGATTTTGAGATAAATATTTGGAGAAAGTATATTGCGCATTGCTAACGGTACCACCAACTAGCATAAATGCCTAAAGGTACCATAGGGGCCGAGATGCGTTTTCGACAGCTGATATTTTTATTTTCCCACAAAATAACGTTCCAGGCTTAATGACAGTACAATTGATTCATTATGGTTTTTAAGATCACATTTCAAAAATTTATAATAGTGCCATAGACTGAATACGGATGTTTACACTTTTTTGTGTGTGTGATTTAAATAAATAAAAGATGTTCCTTTACTTTTTTGTAATTCTTTATATACTGTTGTAATTAATACGTTACAAATTATTTTTTCTGATATTTACACTCTCTAAGGAAACTGGTAAATCAAACAAAGAAACGCCTGTGTCTTTTTCTAAAATTTCTACTCCCGGTATTATAACCGGTATTCCAGTATTAAAATCTAAAAAATACCGAATACCGGTATTGAACTTTTGGTCCGATATTGCAATCTCTACTTGCACAAAGGTATCCTCAAAGCAATTCTCTAATCTTACTTTAATAATAACACAATGACGTACTCTAATAAACATATCGCTAGGGTTTAAATATCACTCAAATTAGCATAAAATCAAGCTATCTCTACGAAAGGCGGTTTTAAACTCTAACAACGGTTAAATGAGTATTTCCCCTAGAGGATTAATAGATTTGATTTGATTTTTTCTTTTTTTATGGTGCAAGGACCAATTTAGATCATAATGCGCCAAGAGAGACAATAAGAGGATTAATAGAAGAGCGTGAATGGGACCCGTCAAACCATATGCTGACTTGACAAAAAACACATACAGGTAGACGTTGCCATTCGGACACCACTAAAGCACATGAAAATAAGATACGTTTGTATAACTTGAAATATAATCAAAAACTATGTGTTGGTCCCTGTCTTCTGAAATTTCATGGAAAGTAATATGCATAAGTTCTGAAATTTTTTAATGTATAAATATATCTAAATTATAATTCCTTCAGTATATTTTAGTGTTTACAAACTGTTTTTTGTAATTATCATGTAATGCAATATAAAAAGAAATGTAAAACATAAGATGCTCTATCATTAAATAGCTCCCAGTGGGTGGTGGGAAATATACTCCCCATGAAAAATCTTAAAAATCAAATTAATTTTATATAATAAGCTATAACGGAGAGAATTTCTTTTGTAAATCAATTTAAACACCAAAAACATTTTAATGTAACATTACTAGACTTGTCAGCTGAACATTATCTTTATTCAAAAATTGCTAAAGTGTCGAACTAACAATATATAATGTAACATTTTATCCAACATATGTGATGTCCATTAGTTTTATTTAAGTTGCAACTGTTTTTCATTTAAAACACTTTGAAATCTCTCAAGAGATTTTGCTCCCATGGTTGCCAAATAAAAGAAGGAAATTTTCTCTACAGTCCACCAGTGACGATATATTAGAAAAAACAGAGAAGCTTGAGAAAAGAGGAAATCTATTTTTCTAAGTCTTCAACTATACTCAGCTCTTGTTCTATTTCAAAATATTCAATTAGCATTTCCGTTGAGCTAGACTTCCGGGAATCCTTTGAAACAAAGGCATTCAAATTGTAATTGAAAATCTCGCAGCATCTGTTCCCCTGAGCAGCGCTAAAAGGCAGATTTCAATTTAAGATGATATAGGTTGACGGAAATTGTTTAAATCTTTTATCGAAAAATTTCATCAACCTAAGTAAACACAAGTGTGTCATTGATAAACACAGAAATTTTTCGTACGGTAGCTCAAATATTTTTTTTCATCTCTCATTTGGAAGAGAAAAGAACTATGTAGATTTTTTTTACCGTAATACGCGTTATATAAGAAATGTATCCAATCTTATCTTAGGCTGAAATTAATTTATTAATTTTAGTAATGCTATATATAATCAAAAGTGAAAAAATGATGACTTAAGATATCCAACTACCTTAAAATTGTGAATTTTGCCCAAAATTGCCAAATTTAGGGTAGAAAAAGCAGATGCCGTTACTTTAAGCAAGATATCATACTTTAAAACACGTTTTACTCAAAATATATTATTTTTTTTTGAAAATGCTCAAACGGGGCCAGCGATTTGCTAAGAAATAGTTTTAAAAATAATTAACTTAAATTTTTTGTGTATATTCTGTATCATACAGTAGAAGTGTTTTAACCATTAGATTTATCAATCAATGTTTTATTGCAAAATTTGCAGTCCCTTATGTGAATATAATCACTGTTATTTTAAGCAATTTTATAAAATAACTAAGATAAAGTGCTCTAGTTTTTGTAAAAATTAAAATATCTCTTATACTGAAGGTTATTTAAAAAAGGAATAACATAACACATCAGATCTGAAAAATTAAAAATTTGTTCATAAACTTTTGGTACAGAATGGGCCCCGTTTATGTTATTTTTTTGTAAATTTTTACCCATTTTTTCCCATTTTAGTAATAATAATTTCGTTTTCTCTTCTTAATTTTAGCAGATTTTTCTTAAAATGTACTAAACAAACCTAAAAACCACAAAAAATCCCCGTATCTCTATTTTTTTTTTTAAAGTTGTTACAGTAGTCGGATACCTTAAGCAAAGTAATTCATCGCTGAATATTTTGAATGCTCACTAATATAAGCTCATAAATTTTGGATTACACTGTGTTGATTTAGATACGTTCGTATATAAACTATATTAACATAAAATATATACTCCTCTTTATGAAATTTATCATAATTAGAAATATTTTACGTCTTTATAGAAACAAACTTAATTCAAAATTGAAAGGCATTCAAGAAACCTCTTAAAACTTTTTACCTCAATTATACATGCATATTTTTTAAAAAAGAATTTTACATATTTTCTATTTTTATTATTGAAATAAATTACATTTTTTACTGATAAAACTACAAAAAATCGGTTCTTGAAGCCAGTATTATTGCATTTATTTCAAACTCTTTTGATTTGTCATTTTTTTCATGCTTGAAAATTATGGTTGTAATTATCATTCTTCAAATACATAATTAAATCACCAAAAGAGACTTGACGGTTTTTAATTATTAAAATTATGGCAGTGTTACACTATTAAAATTTAAATTATTTTTGCGTGTCGTAATTTACTTTATTAACCTATTATTCTAGTTTCCTAAATTCAATAGATAGAAAGAAAAGAACTACAATTGTTTTCAGCTTTCACGAAATAAAATAATAAATCATAGTTTGAAATTTAATGACAAAATAATGATTGTTTCTGAGCATTGAAAATCTCATCTCTCAGTAGAATGTTTTCATTTTTTTCCAGAACAAAGATCTATAATTAACATAAAATTTCAATCGAATATGTTTTCACCTTTTAAAAACAGGTTCTTAGAGTGGAAACACTTCTCATTTGAGGAAAATTTCTCCGGTATTAATATCATATTCTAATTTCTGTATAACGGTATTAAAAATGCATTCTAATTTTTTATACACTCGCGTCCAAAATTAAGGTCACAAACATAAAGTCTGTGAAAACGTATGAACTATTTACTGCGTTTGAAATGTGACACAGAATTTCAAAAGAATTCTTGACAATGTCAGAAAGAATATAGCAGCAAAAGAATATGGAAAATATTTTAATTGTGAATTGAGATACAAGAGTCATTTGAAAAAGTGAGAAATCATGAATCAGAAATAAAGCATTTACCTCGAGAAAAATCTGTCTAATACGGATTGTGACTACTGAGAGAACTGTTATAAAAGCCTCCCAATGAGCTGCCATTCTGTTTATAAACGTGTCAGTAAGTATTTCTGGCAACGAAGTTCATTTTTTTCAAAGTGGGACTTTTAATTCCTGGGAAATCCTGGGAGCGGAGCAACGCTGAGACCTAGACTATCCAAAGAATATTCAATAGTTTATACCTATAAAATACCTCGAGGTCAATTCATATGGCGAATATCCGGTCCTTCTTGAAATTCACCAACAATGTGAGTTCTGTGGGGCTACTCATTATCATCTATAAAAATGTGGTCCAGAACCCTAGCACCCAAAAAATCTCACATTAGAGTTCTAGGATCTCATCTCTACAGCGCTGTGAGTTGACAGTACCCGCATCGAAAACGTGCAGGGGTGTACGACTTCCCAACATTATGCCACCCCACACAAGGATTCATTTGCCACCAAATCTGCCGATTTTTGTTACATAGGAGGGAGAAAAGCTAGCTCTATTTTCTCTCCTGGTGAAAACTCTTTGAGAATTACTTTGGTATATTTCGACTCATCACTGAAAAGAACACGTCCTCATACTTATGGTGTCCATGACGGTTGATTTCAGCTGCACACAATCCGGTCTTTCTTGCCGGATACAGTCAAAGGGACACAAAACTGGACGCAGGTATAAAGGTCAGTCTCTGCAGGACAGCTGTAGACTGTTTGCCTGAAAATTCTTGTTCCAGTCAAGCATCAAGGTCACGAATATGCTGAGGAGCCGTTGTCCGCCTTGTCATCGTGCACTTAATGCCAAATAGCTATCCTGTGCAGGTAGGTATTAATACTCTGTAGCGACCATGGCTGACCTTCCTGGTGACAGTACTCCGTTTTTGGAAATGATTCCATAGCTGGGAGACCACTTTTGGGCCAATTATAACCATTGAGCCACCTACACTTGAGATAAGCCAGCTTCAAGCCTACCAACGGCTCTCCATACCAAAGAATCCTCTAAACGATTATGAGAAGATATTCTCACTACAAAAAGACTAAGTTGTTCATTTTAATGCAATATTCACTCCACTCGTCTGGTATAGTGGTTAATGACGCTGACTGCGATTCCGTAGGGCCTGGGTTTGAATTCCGGAGAAGGCATGGATGTTTGTATTGTAATCCTTCACACACACACACATGACTTTATATTCCTTCCAAATGGGTACTTCTGTAAGCCCCCGTATGATACTTTGTGGTGCATGGGATTTCTAAATGTTCTCAATAAAAAAATGCAATATTCACCAAACTGAAGGCACACAATTCCCATACGCTAGAACTGTCTCAATCCAGTTAATTCTGCGAAAACTAACGCTAAACAACATCATTCCCTAAACTGAAGGTTGATACAGTACTCTCTACCAGTTCCTTCAAAATATATAAAATACAAATTCTATCAGTTTTACCAGAAGCATTTTAAAATTATGACGAAAAATATGTTTGGGACCTTAATTTTGGACATGTGTATATTTATCATACACATGCGATTGATTGGATGTTTTTTTAATCTAGTCCTCAGAAGCAACTCGAAGGTTATGTCATACTCAGGTGAATTGATATTCATATTAAGGCTTTTTCTGTCTAAAAAAATGTTCAAAGTTTGGGTTCAGCTTTGGTGACCGCGATAATCAAGTGTTTATGGTCACGAACTTGTAGCCGGCGTGTAGTGGGTTCAAATCTTGGTGCCATTGAAGACCCACCGCTTAGAGCGGGATGATGCATGTTAAATTTATCAAGGCTCAAATTTCTCACATTGGAAAGGACGGTATCAGCTCAGGTGTCATGCTCGTCGCTTGAATATGGTTCAAAACTATGAGGTCCGTCGCCAAAAGCCCTCGTGTAGCTGAATAGGGTGACGTTAATACTCACTCACTCGGGACCTGTTTTCAGCCTTTTCCTTCTCTCTCCCGTCAATTCACCGTGGTAGTTTAGTGGTTATGGTCACGAACCCGTGGCCGGAGTGTCACGTGTTCGAGCCCAGTGCCACTGTAGAGTCACCGTATAGAAGGCCAATGCCCGTTTAATCTGTCAAGACTGAAAGTCCTGCCATTGACGTGGTGTGACCGAAACTTCAAATTATGAGGTCCGTCACCAATAGCCCTCACGTTAGCGAGTGAATATTAATGTCGCACTATTCATCTATACACGATAGCTTTTAGAGACGGACCTCGTAATTTTGAACCATGGTCAAGTGAAGATGACGACACCCGAGATGGTGCCTCCCCCCTCCTCCCTCAATGAACTTAAAATCTGTCGAGAGGACAGATTTTATGTGCATCGCTCCCCAATACAGTGAGACTTCAGCGGTACTGGACTCAAACTCACGACACTCCGACCACGAGTTGTTACCTTGGCCACTAGGCTACCGCGGCCACCTAGCCCTCATGCTAATTTATAGGACAACGTTAATAAACAGTCACTGGCGTCGGTCAAAATGAAGAGGCGAGGTTTCGCTACCTTTTACTTGTACCCGTAATTTTATTAGAATAAATGTGCTCATATGTAATGCACCAAAAATCCATTTCTTATAACCGGAAAAAAGTTTATTTCCTATTTTATATAGCCTATGGCAGTAACAGACAGTTTAAAACATAATTGGAGATATAATTGATTTATTATTTTTAGCTATATATATATATATATAATTTTAAATTATGCTTACTTTTAAGAATAAAGAATAGACACTTTTTTACCATTTTCCTAAATATTATCCGATTGTTATGCGGTTAAATATTAAGACAAGACATCTTAAGATAACACAGTATATAATTATTCACTTTCAAATATTTTTTTAATATGTATGTTAAGATATTTTACTTTTAATTCAGCTGAAGTTTTAGCTTTTATTCGGTCTTTCAAAAGCGACACACACACACTCACAAAGCGACATGTTACTCATTTAAATGAATGGTGTAGATGAGAAAGTTTCCGATTAGCATTTTTCCAATTATTATTGAATCAAACTCACAGCTATATTTACCGTTGACTGAACCGGACTATGGGACCTGGAGTTAAGTAACCGAGGCTAACGCTCCCATTCACCACTAACCTAACGGCGCTCTGAGACCTGAAGTTAAGCAACCGCGGACCAAGTTAAAACTAACCGCCGGTTAGACTTCAGTTTATCACTACTTTTTTATATAACTCCGGTTACTTGACTGTAGGTTTCCTAACCGGTGGTTGCTGTTTGATTCCTATTGGCCGAAGTAAACCCCGTGACCTCGACTGATTTGTTCGTGATCTGAGCTACACACACACAACTTCTATTATCGCCCCAATTACCCACTGGAGGAGTGAATTCTCAATGGGCCCTCTATCAAATATTATATGTTCAAACATTTTGAACAAAAATTAAAGAAAATTTAAATGAATAGTTATATACAAAATTTTGAAATAAAATTTTGTTTTTTAAAATGTTAATACTACTGCTACTGAGTAGTTTCAATAATAAACTTTTAATTTATTGAATCAAGACACAAAATAGGTATTGCCTATCTGAAGCAAAATGAAAAGGCTGGATACCGTAGTCGAGTGGCTCGCAGAAAGCCTTATATTTCACTGACCAACCTGCTTAAAAGGATAGTTTTTGCAAAAGAGCATATACAAAAGCCTCCGGAGCTATGGAGGCCGATGTAACCAAGTGGTCAAGGTATCGGACCATGGCTAGCATGTCATGAGTTCGATCCCAGTACCACTGAAGACTCTCTATGTAGGGGAGCGATGCACGTAAAATCTGTCGAGAGCTCAAACGTCCTCCCGTTGGTGTGGTAGTTAATAGAGGGGGGTACCAGGTCAGGTGTCATTCGCATTACTTGACCACGGTTCAAAATTACGCAGTCCGTCACCAAAAGCCCTCATGTAGCTGAGTGAGTGAATATTAACGTCCCACTGTTCAGCTACACGAGAGTTTTTTGGGACGGTCCGAGTAATTTTGAACCATGGTCAAGTGACGCGGTCGACACCTTAGCTGGCACCCCTCTCCTAACTACCACACCAACGGGAGGACATTTGAGCTCTCGACAGATTTAACGTACATCACTCCCCTACACGGAGGGTCTTCAGTGGTACTGGGATCGAACTCATGACGCGCTAGCCGCGATCCGATGCCTAGACTACTTGGCTACCGCGGCCACTCCTCGTGTAGCTGAACAGTGCGACGTTAATATTCACTCACTCAACCCGGAGCTATGGAGGACTGTGATGTTTTCCGATGAGAGTAAATTTTGCATCTTCGGTATAAAAGGTCGTATAATAGTATGGAGAAAACTTTGCACAGCGCTTCAAAAAGAGCATTTGTACCAACGGTAAAAGCATGGTGGCGGTGGAGCGAGCCAGTGCATAGCGAGCAATGGTGAGGGAAAGGTGGAATACATCGAATCAATTATGAGCAAATATGATTATCTAGATGTCCTAAAAGACAATGCAAAGGAAAGTTCCACCAATCTCGACCTAGGATTGTCGTTTCGTTTCCAACACGACAACGGTCCTAAGCATACTCCTGAGATTGTGAAACTTCGGTTCTGGTATAATGACCCAAAATCAACTGCAGACGCCCCCGCAGTCACCTGATCTGAATCCTATAGAACACCTATGGGATTTTCTGGAGTGCAGGATTCGTCAACACAATATATCTAGCAAGGATATGCTGAAGAATGTTGTTAAGAACGAATGGGAGATAAGCGCAGCAGAAACCACTAGATTCTTTAATTCAATACCAAAACGACTTCAGGAGGTTCTCAAAAGATGGGATTATCCAATCGGCTTTTAAATATCTCAGTATTCTTTTTAAATAATGTGTGTAGTTACTACTAAAACAGTATACGCATACTTTTTCTTCTTGATTTTTGTTAGTATTGCTACAAACCTGTCTTTATTTTAAAAGCTATGAAAACAAGCCGAATTTACTTTTGTTATTCTCACAATGCTTGAAATAAACTAAATAAAATATAATTTAAGAAAATTTTCAAATTCCTGTTCGTAAAATTTTTTTCGTTGTTTATGTACGTGGACCCAGACTTTTTCTAGCAAGTGTATACGTCTGTAAAAATTTTTATTAGTCACAAAAGTTTGTTTTTTATACACTGTTTTAATTATATATGTGTTAAATTATAATAGATTGTTTTATGTCCACGATCGAAGGCGTCTAAATCAGGCAGTTTACCCATAATGGCAATTCCAACAACTAATTCAGAACAACCACAGTACGCACTATATATGCAGTTACCACAGCGCCCTCACTTGCGCATATATGATGCGTAGTGCTACACAATTTGCATAACCCTTGCTATCCCTAATTCAGTAGCACTTCAGTGTATATATATCAGTACTGCACAATGTCTTTGAAAATTAATTTAACAATACAAAGTTAAGAACAAGTTTAATAATTACCAGTGTGTGTATCATATATAAAATTATATACAAAATTTAATACTTATATGATAATTTGTACAGCTTATAATTAAAGTCATATTGTAGTTTTGCTATTGTATGGAGGGGGGGGCGTGGTGCAAATTTTGATTGAAAAATGGGTCGCAAATATTTAAAGTTTGAGAATCACTGCTCTAGATAGTGCCATAAAAGCACAAATATCTGGGTCACGTAATCAATATTAGGAAATGTAAAATAAAAAACATTTTACACGTATAAATCTCATTCGGTTAATATATTATTCTTGCTATTAGAATGTCAGCTTCTGACAAATTCAAAATCCTATTTATGTTACAAGCATTAAACATCCAAAATAAAGATAATTATGTATTATTTTAGAATAACAATGCATTACTTCAGTAAAAATTTCTATTAATTTGAATTAATTAATGATAAGAAAATAAATATAAGTATGAGATTTACTTATCGTTTTTGCACTCTGCTCTGTTGACTGGCTGGTAGTTGAAATCAGGCAGGAGGGATGCTACGGTTTCACTCGCTCAATGTACGAGTACTACTCGACATAGAGACGGTTGGTTGACATCGAAGAAGTCATCAACGCTAATGGCATGCATTGTGTAAAATCGCACAGCAATCAGAACCTTTTCCACTGGAGTTAGGGCATTATTTAAAGGGTCTTTCTCTCTAATTTATTTTCAATAGCAGAGTCAATTCCCGGAAACCTTTTTTGGTCAGTCGAAATTTTCTCCGAAACTCGTAATCATCCAATTATTCGAATATATTATATATCTTTTCATTAATCTCCTCCCTCTTTTTGGTTTCCAGTTTAAGTAATCTGGGTTATATTGTTGAAATTTTATGAATAGTATTCATTGTAAGGTAAAGTCTACTCGAACTCAAAACTTGCACAAAACTGTAAACACACAAAAAGTCGCTTACTGCGCATATGTGGTCAAAACTAACCAGACTTTGAGATGGGTCAAAATTTTCTAACCTGAATTGTAGTTAAGTTCCTAACTTGCGATGATGAAACGAATTCGTCCTTTCTTTAACCGCCGGTCAGGTTAGCGGTGAATACGAGCGTAAGTAAAAGCAAACCGTCGGTTACTCCGGTTACTCAACTGTGAGTTTGCAATCTCATTGGTCAAAATAGACCCCGTGCCCCCTAATGATTTGTTTACTTTTTGAGCTCATACATCAACAAATATACATCGTTTCTTCTTACTTTCCTCTCTCTCTCAGATTCCAATCTTTCTAAATAATCTAAGGGAGTAATCGATTAAATTTTCTTAATTCTATCTCCATCACTCGTAACAGTTGAAATACATCTAAATATGTAACTGTTTGTGAAAAATCGCTTGTTGCACAAGCGTGGTAAAACCTAACCCACCTCTGTGTGTGAGCCCGGTCAGAATTTTCTAAATTGAACCGGGGGTAGAGAATGAACCTGCGATGAGGTGAAATTAAATTAGTCAAAATCACGGTTTTCTTCCTTTGATTGCATCAGCCGTATAGAGAAGGTCGATGCACGTTATATAGATCTGTTGAACTCAATGTTCTCCCGATGGTGTGGTGTTGTAGTTAGGAGAGGGAGGTGCCAGTTCACACACAGAAAGGTGTCGTTCTCGTTACTTGATCAAAGTTCAATATTATGAGATCCGTCATTAATAGCCGTCGTGTTGTTGTATAGGGCGACGTTAACCATATGTATACATAACTCTCACTTACTCATTTTCTTTGCCTGCAGTCCAGGTAACGCTGAATACGGAAGTTAATGCCACACTACACCGAGCCACCGAAGACGATCATATTCATTTTTACCCCAAATCATACAACAAAAGAACTCTCCAGCCTATGTCACATTCTCCTCACGTCAGGCAACACTTCTTGAAATATTTTAGGCATTGGTACTTTTAACTCACAAGAGCTCCTACGTAATGGTTTCAAAATTACGAAATCTGTCGCCTTTAGGCCTCCTGATGCTTCGTAGCGTGACATTAATTAATTAATAATAAATCCATTAACCAAGAAATTGTGTTAAATAACAATAAGTGGTCTGCTGAGTTGAGCTGATTGTCTGTTAATGTTTCATTAAAAGCAAACTGGCAGTGATCATTGCAATTTTGAACCATGGTCAAGAGACGCAATTGACACCTGAAATGTCTTATTTCTTTTAAGGTATCCGAACACGTTGAAAATGACCAAATTCAGTCAAGACTGATATTTTTTTTCTTCTTATTTTATTGAATAAAGCTATCTTTTGACTTTACGAAACATACTTTTTGCTTCTACACTACCTAGAGGCCAAGTTACAATCCATTTTATAAATTTAGAAAAACCTGAAGTGGGTTTTTGATCTACCAGAAGTGGGCATTTCAATTGCTCAAAATCTATCATGGCGAGTCGGATAACTCAAAATATTACGAATGTATTTCTATAAAAAATTTTGAACCTGATATTTATGTTATTTTCTAGAGAATGTACTAAAATATTTCTTACTGTATGAATACTTTTTGAGTTATGGCTTGCAATTTAAATAATGGTCTCATAAAAAATGTAACATTTCTTATAATGTTTACTCAATCAGCTCTAAAATTTTCAAATTTTAATAAAAAATGTAAGTTATTTAAATTAAAGTACATTTTCTAGATAAATGCATCTAATTTGTTTTAGTAATACTTTTACTAATATATGTTTGTTACTTTTTTCTCTAACTGCTTTGAAGTTTTTCAAAAATATTGCTAAAATTTCACTTATAATTGTGATTTTTGTAAAATTCAGGTACTATATTTTAAATTTTGATAGTTAAATATATATAGTAATATTTACTGGTATTGAGTCCTAAAAGAGCATTTATAATGTTTTAGTATGCTATTTTGTTAAAAAGTACTCCGAACGTGTTCGGATACCTTAAACATCCACATCATGAAATAATTTAATAAAATTGTAGAAGCTATTTTTAAAAATATGCATGGTATTGAAATTCATAAATGGGACAAGAATAAAATAATTATCCATTCATTAGTTTTAAGCTTTTAATCTTGTATTAATTTTACAATGGAATGAAGTATATTAAAACTATATATATGTATGTAATAATTCACTTAAATTTTATCTCAAAGGATTTTATTTATTTCATAACGGTTTGAGCGCTTCAAGATTTTGAGTGTGTGTGATTATAAATGTTTAATTTACTCGCCTAACGGGAAAAATATTGTTAAATAGTGCTGTTAGCTCTTTTTCAAAACAAGATGCAATATTGTATCATCTATGTATTCTGACCAATCCCAAAAATGTATTGGAAGTCCTGCGATTCTTAAAGTTTCCGGTTGGGGATTTTATAAGAGCTGAGATCTCTGGAGCGAATAAAGATCGCTTTTGGGTAAAATCCTGGATGTTCGCGTGTGGTTATCCGCGTGTACTTGTGTTGCTATATGCTTCGTGGTGTCGTTTTATGTTTGTGTAAAATAAATGTGAATTTTATAAAATAACAATAATCCCCTTAATCTTTCAATGTCTACAGCAAATCAATAAGATTCTACCAGTAAAATTTAAGCCAAGTGAAATCTTTTCATATATAGCCAACAGGATTTTGTGGAAGGGGAATTCCTAGTACAGTCCACGATTAGTTCGAAAAAATTGTTTCCAGTGAAAAAGTAAATACTTCTGTGTTATGCTGGTCCTGTGAAATTAGTGCCTTTAAAATATACAGTACATTGAATGATATTATTTAAATCCAATATTAAAATAGTTCACAGTTTTAATAATTTTAAATCAAAGGTCGATGACAAAAGTATGTAGATTCAAACATGGTCCTATAAGCTCTATTTTTGTGCGGTATTTTTATGCAGTGTCTAAAAAAGGTCCATCAAATGCATATTATGAAGAAAAATGAGATAATGTTTTATGCATTTTACCTAAACGTGTAGGGTTTCATCTTTGGAACAAATTGGAAAGCCACTTTTTTGCTGGAAGAACTTTAAAATTCCAGAAAGAGCTTCGCTCTCGTATGTCTGGTTACTGTGACGTACACAAGTGGCTAACCAATAAACCATCGTTGCAAAAACTGACCACCGACTTCATTGTATTCCAAAAAAGGTCAACTCTGATCGAGTACGAGAAGTAGCATCCTCAAGCGAAGAAAGTGATTTTGAACCAGTTCTCAACAACAAAAAAATCAGCGTTTTTGACTACGAAGAATAGTTTTTTATAAGCTTGTTTTGGAATTTTCACATATTTAACATTTGATGTAAGTAGACAAAACATTAAAAATGCTCCTGTGTATAAATTTAAGCTTTCCTTGTTTGTGAAACAAATTTTTAGCTTACAGATTTACAGATTTGCTATGCTGAACTTTTCTTATGAGGTGCTTATTCCCCGCATAATTTAGTTCAATCTGTTCGTTGCAAACAAAAAATATATTTTACATATACTTATGAAGTGTTAAAATATTTTTGATGCATTTTATTTAATGAGGTCCCTATCTTCTGCACTAAACAGGTTTGAGGGCTCATAACAAAAGATTCTTCAAAATGGATAAAATCTGTTCATTTGTTACTAAATAAATTCTTGCACAAACGTATCATTCAATGTAAGCAAAATTAATGGAAAGCCACTAAGCGAAATTCACAAAAAAGTAAATTGCATGAAAAATGAGGAAACGTAAAAGCCTATATTTAATGAAAACGGCTACTGTTTAAAAAGAGAAAGGTCGAAATTAAATGTGCTGAACCCGTTATCTACCGACGGTACTTATAAGTACCACTCACTTTAAAATTACATAGAATACACATTTTTACGAATACTCTGACGATACTTAGCAGGAATATATTCTTTTAAATCCACTCTTCCAAGATATATGGCAACACGGATTCTATGATGAGTATTTTAGCGGGAAAGGTGAATTGTTTTATAGCAGAAGTTACGTTTTCAGCTGACATTTTGATCGAATTGCGAGGATTGCCATTTTTGTTCCGAAAAAGTAGTTAATGTCAAAAGGTGTCTTATTTTTTTTCTGTATGTTAATGAAGACCTTGGAAAACGATTTGACTATTTATTTTAAGTGAACAGTGTATATAATTAATTTTATAGTTGAATATCTTTAATTAATTAATTAGCTTTAATGAATTAAATTTCTCAAAGTTGAGTATTTTGTTTATGTATATCCCTTAATTTTCAATGTAATGATTCAAAAAAAAAAATATTGCACGAAAAAAAAACTGCAGTAAATCATAATGCGGTAGATAAAGGGTTACAAAGTAAAATTATAATTAAAAATTTGAAAGATGTATTTTATTTTAAAATGGTTTTAAAGAGACAATTTGGCAAAAAAACGAAGAAAGAAAAATGATTCTTCCTTTTACTTAATACTCTGCTTGAAAAAGAATTTTATTTTATTGTGAATTTATGTTATGTTATTATTGTGGCACTGAATCAATTCAAAAAGGTGCAACAGACACCTTCCTTTTAAATTATATCTTAGAAAGGAGTCCTTGCTTTCCGAATTTCAGCACCATTCCATGTGAAAACTTAAAGGCTCATTTAGATTTATTATGTAAAAAAACTTGCGCATTATATTTCTCTCTCCTTTCGTGGCCACGGTAGCCTTGCGGTCATGATCACGAACTCGTAGTTATTGAGGTCGAGTCACGGGTTCGAAGATCCCCCGTGTAGAAGGGCTGATCCATGTTTAATCAATCGTGGTTCAAAATCCATGAATTGGCATGGGGTGGAAGTTAGGAAAGTGGAGTGCCAGAGCTCAGGCATCGTCCTCATCACTTGACCGTGACTCAAAATTACAAAAGCCATCCCAAAAGCTCTTGTGTTGCTTAAGAGTACGAAATTAATCAACACTCGCTCTCCTTCTTACTTTAGTAGATTGATTTATTGTTTATTAGCTTCGCATTATGAAACAATATGAGGACTATTGGTAACAAACCTTGATCAAGTGACGTGGACACCTTGGCTGCCTTCCCCCTTTCCAAACTTCCACGCCACGATAACGTGAATACTTTGAGTCTCGACAGTTTCAACGTGCATTAGCTCCTCTACACGACGGGTCTTAAGTGACACTAGAACTTGAATTTATGACTCAACGGCCAGACTTATGACCAGGCACGAGTTCACAAACAATACAACTCGACTGTTTTATAGAAATCGCCACTTTGCCGAGACTTTGTTACCAATTTGTTCGCATATTAATAATAATATAGAAAATATAATTATATAAATAAAAGAATAATACCACACACACACACATTGTAAATTTAAATCGTATAATATATCTTCGAAAATTTAAGCTGATTATTATCAAATATAAAAAAAAAATCTAAAACCTCGAACTTAAGTTTTTTTTTTTTAAAAATTTAATTTTGTTGGGTGTTTTTTTAAGTATGATGTAAAAAATAATCTAAAATACTTAGTAAACTCAATATTTCTACATTTTTAAATTTTCTTTGATTATAGGCATTCTTACAAGTGTTATTAAAAGTCTTAGAATACTATGTGAATGCTCAAAAATCCATCTTCTACGAAAAATATATTAATTGATAATATTCTTAATATATTTATACTTACCACCGCCCATTTGGGGTCTATTAACCCTTTACATACTGACGGTACGTATAAATACCACTCTCTTTAAAACTACATGGAATAACCGATTTTTCGAATACTCTGACTATATTTAGCAAGAATGTTCATTTAATTTCACTCTTCTAGGATATATGGCAGCACGGGTTATGTGATGAGTATTTTACCTGGGAAGGCGAATATATATACAGTTTTAAAGCAGAAATTGCGTTTTCAGCTGACATTTTGATTGGATTACGATGATTGTTATTTTTGTACCGAAAAAGTAGATGATGTCAGACGATAAGTGTCTTATTTTTTTTCTATGTTAGCTAAGATCTTAAATGATTTGACTATTTATTTTAAGTGAACGGACAGTACATGAATGTTAGTGCTTCGTTCGTTTGTTTTTCCGTCTATGTAGCTTATTATTGTTTTTGTTGTGTTGTAGTATCATTATTGTAGTGTAATAGAGTTATGCCTTTTTTTGGAATTTATTTTTTAAATTTATTTATTTTGCTTTTTAATTAGTTTATTTTAACGTTTTTCAAACATTTTGAGCTTTGAATCTGAGCTTGTTCTTTTTTGCCCCACAATTAAATGAAATATCTATTCTTTCTTCAAAAATTGACAATATTTAAATTTTTTTTACGTATAACTGAGATTTAACAATAATAGGAGGTTTTAAAGGTGCTATTATTTTTCCCTTTTAGAATGTCTGGAAGAAAGCTCAGCCTTCAAGAGACCTTGGATTTATCACAGAACCTACCATCTGGAAGCAGTGATGTCCAAACAGATAATTCTTTAGATCAACGTTTCTCAAACTGTGGAGTGCACCCCCCAGGGGGGTGATAATCCTACAAGGGGGGCGCAAGCCTATTGAAAATAAGAGATTTTTAAACAAATAACTGTAAAACTCAAAATAATTTCTGAAACTCAAAATAATTTCTGACATAATAAAAAAAATATCCATTTCAACTGATATGATTTGTATATAACATCTGGCGATATTTCGTCATCAAAAATATGATCTTCAATCTTTGATCCTATAATCAAATAAAGAAAACATTTTGTTTGAATTGCTGTAATCCAACGATGAGACATTTTTTTTTACGTTTCTTTTTAAAGTTAAAATACGACTCTTTCTGAGAAAAAACATAACCTAGATCCAGAATCAAAAAAATTTTAGGAAGATAAAAAAAATCATCACTGTTATTATTATTGAAATACTGTACATTAGCTGTAGGAAGGAAAGGAAGACTTAATTCACTCTTCACTCCTGATCAAGCAAGGGAAAAACCTGCTGAAATGATGCACAATACCCATGATAGCGGAAATTAATTTGAGAAAAGCGATTAACATGAAACGAAAGGAAAAATTTCAAATGCTTTCTAAAGAACTTCATCAACTAAAATATGAAGCCATAAGTGACCACAAGATACAATGCACCCTGTCAAAAAGATACAAGCAGGAAAAAGTTCAACATGCTATTTGTCGATTATCACTATAATAACTTAAACAAAATGTTGCAGTTTTGCCTGCAAATAACATTTCTATGTTTGTGATTTGCATCCTGTATTAAAGTCAAGCACATTTCAGTTTTATTGGATTTTTTCTAAAATCATTCTAAGAAAAATTGAAAAGTCCTTGAAAGTGTACAAGAATACTTTCTCCAAAAAATCATTCCCTGGAACTACGATATTTATCACGTACACTAAAAATAATTATAAAAAAAGGATCGGGGTGTGACTGAGTCACCTCACACGACTATTAATGTTAGTATCGAGAGCGCGCTTGCTCCTGGGATAAGACATTTTGAAGTCTTCTTGCTTTAAATATTAAAAATATTACAATTATTCTTCATCGGAATTTTATATTTTTATCCATTATTTATCATTAATTCTAAATGTTAATTCTGTGAGGCTTTTAATTACAGTTCGTTTAAAACTATTTACAATATGACCATTCATTTAAAAAATCATTTTATATTTTTGTATACATTGTCATGCACTTAGTTTTACTCTCCTTGCAATTCAGCTATTATATCATGAATAAGGTTTTATTTTTTAAAAAATAAAATCGTGCAAAGTGCGGGTACTTCAACCAGTATACTTTTAAATGTATCAGTACTGAACAAGGTATTTAACGAATTCCTATTGACTCTTCTTGCAGAGCAAAACTTTTCAAAGGAAGACTTTTTTTTAAAATTGATACTTTGAATTTCTCTATATTTAGCTGCGATCTATATTTTGTTTTCAAAGCAGCCACTGCAGAAAATCTGGTTTCACAAAGATGGCATGATGAAAATGGGGTAATATTGTATACGAAATGCTTTTGTCTTCACTGTAGAAAATTAATCATCCGCTTCTGCCCAAAATTTAAAAAGCGATTTATTACAAAATTGATTTAATATCGCCACTGAATGTAAAATCTATGAAGATTTTTTCTTCGGCAGTTGAGAGCCCTTCTGAAATATTTTGAAGGGGATCCCTAACACATTCGTAGCTTGCTATCAAGTTGTCCTCAGCAAGAAAATACTCTTTAAAATTCTATACCATCATGGCAAAATGATTTTCAATGGTTTTATAAACATTATATACTGGTTACTTCGTGTTTGTAAGTTTTCACACATAACATACGGGAAGGGGGTTGTTCTCCATTTACTTCAGCAGTGGTAAATCCAAATTTAAGTATTCTTCAGAATATTTCCTTGATTTAATTTTTGGAACCATGCGCGTCTGTGTACTTGTTGATACTTTATTATGGTCGAATGTTTACTTACGACTTAAAAGTGTATATCTATGATTTTCTTTTAATCTACTGCCGTAAATACTTAATACTGTGAATTACAACTAACGCACGCGCGTGAAAATTATAAACTGCTCATTCATGATAGATTCTGTAGCTATAGAAGTATCGACTCGACTAAAATTGACTGGAATTGTACGAGGTACAGCATTTTTGCATGTTTTGCGCAGACGTCCAATAGGTTGCTCAGACTCACGCAAACGCCCGCGAGAATGCTAAATGTGATGGATATATGATATAAAGGAACAGATTAGACCAGGGGTACTCAAACTTTTTTCACGCGGGCTACATACATATATTAGCTGTTTCACGCGGGCCACATACATATGATGGCTATTTCACGCTGACCGCAACATGAGGATTAATGGGGGTGGGAATGCTTTAAGATAACATAGAAAATTAAAAATGTGGAAATTGATCAAAATATTATAACTCCTATTTTGCTTTTTTTAATTCTTCCTTTTTTATTTTTGTCACTGAATTTTTCTAAATTGGAAGCATTTAAGATTATTTTCTCATAATTTCTGCACCAGTAAACAGTTTCGTATGATAACCAATGATATAACAAATTTCATAGGGTGCCTTTGTTATCGCTGAAACATTACCACTGACAAATATTTTTTTTTTTGCTTTTGTAAAGATTATTCAAGAAAGCCTGTTTATCATCTCTTGAAAGGTATCTTCAAGAAAAATGCCATTGAATGATTCCTGTTTATCGGTATTTTTTAAATACATTTCGTGACAAATCAAATAATTGCTGAACTATGCTTGTTTTTCACTACAAAATAGTCTATTTCCCAATCGTCTTGAAACAATCTATTTTCTTCGAATATTTTTCACTTGCATGATATGAAAGATAGTTAAAAATTAGTTCCACTCATAAAACGGTCGATACTCCACTGTTGTCTATTATCACTCATCAGAAAAAAATAGCAACTCGTACCCATGCCACATCGGCAACAAAAAGCAAAATTGATACATTTTATTTTTTAACAAAGAATTTCCCATCAAATTTATATAAATAAATAAATGAATTTCTCAGAGCAGCTATGACCGGTCCACTTAAAAAGGCTCGGTGGGCTGCAGGTTGAGTATCGCTGGACTAGACTATTTTTGTAATGATATTTGTGCTTTAAGAAATGGATGATGGAGGAAATAAATCTTTAATTAAATATCATTTCGCAATCTGTCCCAATTTAAAAATTAGAGAAAGAAAAAGAACATAATAATTATCTTATTACTTAAAAGTAATTTACTTAAAATATATATTACTTCAAAGTAACATATACATAATTTTATATATATATTTTGTAATTTGTATTATTATACGTATATTGTTATTGCAACGTATATTATTATACGTATTTTGTTATACGTATATTGTTATTGCAAAATTACGTATTTTGTACATATACGTATTTTGTTAATTTGAACGGTTTATAAGTAAGATCGAATTGTGGCTTTAGCGTCAAAGTGCATTATTATTGCATTCAACAAATTTTTTATAAGTTGGGTGCGATAAAAATTATGATTGAAAATTGGGTCACCAGTATTGAAAGTTTGAGAAGCACTGCTTTAGATGCAATATCAGCAAATAATCTACTGTAATTTTCGTTAGATTTTTAAGGAGATGATTAAGAGACTGAACCTGGCTCAAAGTGCTAGCTCATGTTCAGAAAATACAGTATTTTCTACACCAGGATGCAGTGCTTTAAAATACATTCAACCGAAACCTCTCTCAAAATGCACAACGCATAATGAATTTTTGTGTTTTAATGAAAATAAAAACTGTTTCTTTGAATATCATCAAATTAAGTTTATGTGTAAAATCTTTTTTATGTGTAAAAAAAATAAATAAATTTTAAAAAATTTATTATTTTTAAAAATAAATATCTTGTGTTCAGTAAAATATTAGTGTTCTCCGGTTATTTGGCATTTTTAAGAGTTGAAACTCCGTTAAAAAAGTCATACTGTTATTTTGTGTTATGAGAATACTGGAACCTCCGTGTACTGACGGTACTTTAAAGTATTAATTTAATTAATTAATTAGCTCTAACGGATTAAATTTCTCGAAGTTGAATATTTTATTTATGTATACCACCTCTTAACTGTCAATGTAGTGCTTAAAAAAAATGTTTCACGAAATCATAATGCGGTATATAATGGGTTAAAAAGTAGGAAATTTAATGCTTTTTACTTATTTTTGTTTGCTTGTTTTATAATTATAAAACATATTTTGTCAATACTAAAAACTGGAAAAAGAACTGTATATTATAGCTTTTTTCATAGATTATCAATTACAATATTATTTTCCATGAAATTTTGGAAAATATGACGATACAATAAAGGAACATGATAAGTTGTTGTTTGATGTGCCTTAGTCGGACACACAAACGACAGAGCTTGTATGTATTCCCTGAAATAGGATTACAATTATCGGATCTTATTCAATCTCACTTCGTCTGGAATAATTCTTTTTATTGCTCAGGAAATTTGCGGGTCGTCCTTTTCGTTTCTGACTTAAAAATTCTGAAATCAATTGGCATGATAGCCGAAGATGAAAACCTACCTGGTTTTGAGAGCATATCTCTTCTACACAATTTCCACAAAATAAAGGAATTGACAATTGCCAGATTAATAAGAAAATTAACAGATTCGATGCTACCATTTCCGGGAACATCGTCCAATTCCTAATTTTCAATATTCGTGAAATTCTGGTGATATCAAGGTATGTTGAACCCCAAATACACGAAAAATAATAAATAAAAAAGGAATGAAGTGTCGCCTACTGGGGAAAAATTACTTCGGAATATTGAGCTCTTTTCTTAATCCTGTTAATATGCATTAGAGAGAGAAAAATGTTAAAATAGCTTACCACAAGAACATTTAAAAATTAATGCAATTGGTATTAAATAGCACTTTCCACGGCTTTAGAAAGGATTAAGACAATAAATTTATAGTTTAAAGAACACCCTTTTATAGTTAAACGAACTAATTTGTAACTTAATCTTCTAGTCGCCAATCTAAAATTAGTCACCAAATCTGGAAATGGGATCTGAAATTAGTCGCCAGATGCGGGATGGGATCTGAAAATTGGAATTTGTTAATCCTAATGATCCTCATCAGGACAATTGAACAAAATTATTAAATTATTGTATTGTCATCGGTCCTGGACAAGTGAGTAAAATTTCGAATTAATCTGACCTTTTAAAGAGGGTAAAAGTTGAATTCAAAGTTTCTGTTACATACAAGTGAAGCTTATGAAAGGGTTTTAAAAATAATCGCTAATTTTATGACATTTATATATTTGATTTAAGTTGAGAAAGTTTAGAACAAATTAAATTTTTCATATATTATGACTGATGTACGTTACATCTGTTGAGACTCAAAGTCCTGAATGATAGTGTGAGGTTAGGAAAATTCATTTCAAGTGTCAACCCCTCATTATCAAACTTATGAGGCACATTCTTTGAATTAATGGGCTGTTAAATTGGACAGCACTGGTAGTTGAAACTTTCAGCAAATGAACGAAAGAAACAAATGCTACAAAAATGCCTGAATGAAAATTTAAGAAAAACTGCCGTAGTCTTTTATTTATATTAAAACAAATTTACATTTATATTAAAATAAATTTAAACTGAAAATAGAGAGTTGTTACCAATGTACAACAATTTGTATGTGGAATGACTTTTACCCGTATCTTCATAAAATAACACTGTGAGTTTCGTTCCTTTAAGATATTTTTTCCCTTCTTGTACTTGAACTGCGTCCTCATTTTCAATCTTTTCTATTCTCTAAAAAAAAAAAAGAATTGAAGAAAAGAAAAAAAAAAGAAACACGTGATACAAATTAACATATATCAGGACATTTCCTTAATTGAGCCTTTCATTGAAAGTATAATTTTCTCGTTCTGGATTGTTTCAATTTTGAACTAAGGTATTGATTACTTCGTAAAACATGTAATAATATATACTGAATTGAAAGAAACCACAAGAGAAACATTTGCATTCACCTGTAAACATTTCATTAAAAAGTAATCTGTGAATTGTGAGTTCACCCAATTTTACCCACTGATAGCTAACTTATTAATCTTACACATATAAATGAAAAAGTAATAAAATGTATTTATAAAAAGGTTACATTATATATAGTTCATTTCTTACATAAAAACTTATTTCAATTAGAATAATATTCGATTGAATAATTGGATTTTTCAAAAATGCTTCTATCAACATATGCAAATATTTGGGAACATATTTACTTACATTATATTATAAAGCGTGGGATATTTCTTTAAACAAAAGGGGAAATCCCTTGTTTTAAAGAAGATGAATCTGTTTTAATTTCAAAGTGTGAGCACAACAGATGAGAATCATCTGTTTAACAGATGAATCTGTTCAAACCTTGGCGTGAATGCTTGGCTTATGTGTCTTTCATTCAGTAGGTGTCTGACCTTTCATTAACTTTTCAAATTAGAATCAGAACCGTGCAGAAAATGTGTCACTTTTACTTGTCAACAACATTTATTTTGACACGGAAAACAGATTACATTCAAATTTTCTTTCAAGGGAGTTGTTGACATCCTAACAAACAATATGATTAAGTGAAATAACATCCTTTTATTGTCAAACGGGAAATTTATTCAAAAAATGCAAATTCATCTTGAAATCAAAGTACATTTTTAAATAGACAGCTTCTTAACAACTTTATATATTCAACGTTGCAAAATTTATACACAATTGTCACGCATTCTTATCTGACACTATAATTCCGGAGTAGGCATTACGTCGATCGCGATCGACCGGTGGACCGCCAAGACAATTTGGAGTGACCGCCTGAAGATTAGCCGTTAATAATTGTATACGGAAATATTCAAGATTGGCTGACAGTACGCAGACTAAGTCTTCTACTGACTATAAATATGAGTACTAGCTTTAGATGAAAATGTTTTATTTCTTAATGTTTTTTGAACTGTTTGGTAAAAAATGAAACATATGATATTATTATATCTATGGTTATTATTATTATTTTTTATATTTTGCGTTTTGCTTTAAACGCGTTTTCAAAAAAGTGAGTTTTTCATTTTATTTACGTATCGGTTTAAGTACATTTTCCATATTTATTATTAAGTTGTAATAAATATTGTTGGCTTTTTCTTTACCTCACCACACCTTCGACCCTGGGCAGTAGGCGCCCACTCGTGAATTTTTCAAAGGGGGCGCGGTGGCCCAGGTGTCGAATGTCTACCATTTTTATATCCTATCCCAATACGCTGCCAAACATATTTTTCTTTTCATTTTGTAGATTGTCGGGAACAAAGAAAAGTAAGAAATAAATTATTGAATCAGTAATAGTATTAATTAATAAAAAAATTATTAATAACAAATACTCAATTAAATTTTACATACTATATACATGGGATTATAATCGATCGAAAAAAATCATGGGCTATGGAGGAGGGTCCAGACCCATGAACCCCCGCCTCTCCTTTGTGTGTGCCACTGATACTGGGTGGACCGCAACACCTTGAAACAAATTATAAGTAGCCCGTACCCAGGAAAAGTCTGCCCACCCCTGCTATAATTGCTTTGATAGCAGTTAATAAAAGATTTATATTTTCTTTGATCATTTCGAAAGAAAACTATATTCAAAGCTAAGTTAAAATTAAATGCAATAAAAATGCTTGAGAACAACAACAAAACACAGACTGAGACAGGAATTAATGATGATACTAAAATGAATGAAAAACTTTCCATTCCAAAATTTTTCCGATAATAGTATGTTTCTTTAAATAAAGAAAAAGTAGATGACGGCTGTCACGAACTGTAGAAATAGTAAAAATATTTTATCTTTGATCTATTTTATTTTAAAGCAGGTGATAAGAATACCACGAATCGGCTTAACAAACCACAATGTTAAGATTATTCAGTAGAAGCCAAGAATTTTTTGCAGCGCTGATTTTCGTGTTATGTTTTGATATTCTTTAGATCACCCTAACATAATGTTGTCTCTTTATACGAAATTGTTTTGAGCCGATGTTGTTGAAGAGACTGAGAGAAAATTTTCACTACATAAGCGCACATGTTTCTCTTAGTTATAAAAAAATTACAAATTATTCACAATCACATTTAGTGAATTTTAAATTTCAATGATGCTTAATTACGATTATCAGTTATTGAAATTATATTTTTCTATAAATAAGCATTGTTACAGAATTAAAATATAGTAGTTTTTCAACCTTTGGGGATTTAATTGAAATTTTTGGGCACTTGCGTACTATCGCAAACATGCCAACTTTCAAGATAACTGACCAAATTAGCAACCCCGATCTCGCACGTGTCGCAGGCGCTGAATTGGCCACCATGTGCTTCGTTTTATATTTCTCTGTTTGCCACCATTCTAATACTAACCGTTCGTTGATATGGCAGGCTCGTACATTCTAATGTATATCTTAGATTTAGCGAATTCTTAAATAATAAAAATGATAATAATATACTTTTTGTAATAGTTATTATTATTAATATATTAATATACTAATTTTATATATTATTATAATATTATTAATATGTTATTATTATTATGTTATTATTATTATATATATATATAATACTAACATAATATCAATAATAAAAATAAAATAAATAAAATAAAATTAAGTAATAAAAAATTAGTTATAATTTTTCTTTTATTGATTATTATTTATTTATAACTACTTATTATTTTCCACGGAGAATTTTTCGACTACTCGCTCCATATTCATTTCAGTGTATTCAGCTTTAAGAATTCGTTCGATTTTATTCAATCTTGCCAATATGGTTGCGATTGTACGTAAGTACCGAAACTTGTTTTTGTACAAGTTCACAGCTCTTTACAATTCACACTTTCGTAACACTGCATTTTTAAAGATCCTTAATAATCATTTTATACAGGAGTTAATCCTGATCTAATATTACACTGTTTGTATTTAATGTTACTCTAAAACTGCGTGAAGGATATTGACAACAGACACAATAATTTCGAAACTGAGTCAAATAAAGAGAATAATGTCTTAACTAAAAACTCGTTTTACTAGTTGGTATCCCCAGCAATGAGAGAGCCTACCAAAAAGCCAAGCAGGGAGCCGAGTCGTCTCAATCGGAAGTCCCCTTGACTTTCAGAAGAGTAAAGAGCAGTATTTCCACGTTCACATTGACAAATATACAGCCATTACACAAAAACCCAAGAGCCTTGGAAAACCGTGGGAAGCTCTAGCCACTGTGGGTCCAATTCCGAGGCACCTGGAGAGAGCCGAGGCTGTTGCCCGCTTTTGCCTAACCACCGGACATGACTTTTTGGGAGTATACCTCCACTGGCTTGGTCTAGTTGCTGAGGAGGCCTGCCCACTCTGCAGCCATGCCAGAATGGAAGGCGACCACCTTCTCCATTGCACTGTACTCGATGAATGGCCGACTGGCAACATCATCAGTTGGTACTGGAAGGCTCGGCGTTAAATGGTCAAGAAGCCAAGCACGGGTGTTGGATAAATAAATAATAATAACAAAATTAGCAGTTTTGCAGCAAGTTACTGAAGGGCATGAATGAGAGTTATATTGACATCGTACTATAAAGCAACACGAGGGCTATTGGTGATGGACCTCGTCATTTTGAACCATGGTTAAGTGATGAGGAGGACACCTGAGCTGGTACCTCCCTCTTTTGGCTACCACACCAATAGGAGGGCATTGAGCCTCGACTGATTAAACGTGCATCGGCCCCTTCTACACTGAGTGTCTTCAGCGGCACAAGGCTCAAGTTCATGACACATCGACCACGAGCTGGTGACAATAACTACTACGGTACAGAGGCCACACTGGACAGCATGAAATAAGGGCAAGCACGATACGAATTCGGCTCCCCCCCCCTAAGATTTCAGTTTATTGATTCACTAGAAGAAAAAAAAAATTTTACAGTATTTTCGGGCTTTACTTACTGATGATAAAATAATGAAATTGAGATTATTTGAAAAAGAGTAAATTCATTTAATGTTTTAGTGAAAAAACAATTTTGTTTTCATATTTTCTTGTCCTCTCTGTATATTTATCACAAAAAGTTTAGAATGCAATCTTTTAAGAAAAAAAAATCTATTCACGATTCAACATTAAAAAAAAAATTAATAGATGTGTGCGACTTGGGGAATTACGAGCTTGAAATGGTAAAATGCATACATATACGCATACACTGTACTTTGACCTTGACTATATTTGTAGGAATTAGCATCACACCTGACTAAATACAGCACTCATATTTGAGAACCTAGTAATTTATATTAACCTTATTTGATTGTCTTTTAAAGTTTATTATAATTCATATTAATTTTATTATGTGCATAATAAGCAGTACTTCGACATGAATTTCTTTTAATTGTATTAATCTGTTATAATATTTTTCATTGACTACTTCAGTTTGAATCACAATCACATATAAGAAAATTTTTTATTCTCTAGTAACAGCATTTAGAGATATAATAAATTCATAAATATTTGAAAAGTATTCATGAAAATATGAGATTTGTATTATTTCTTTTTGAATTGGTACATACATTTACATCCAACTTAGCACAATGTTCAATAAAAAAAATTACTCTAATTCCACAATATTTTTGAATATTAATTTAGCTATAAATCATACTACAGTATTTTATTCTATGTATTTGTATACTGTATACTTTCCTACTTCATAAATTCAGACATATGTACTTAAGTTTTATTTTACCTATAATTGATTGAATTAAAAATAACTGTAATCATTTATTTAGTTTTTCGTTCATTATAACTGTAATAAATACTTAGTTTAACCCTTTATAAGGCCTTGGTATAAATATGCTTACCATCAACTACATTCATTTTTAAGAAGTCTCAGGTGTGTTAACTTCGTCTCGGGGGTTGAAAATATAAACAATTTTCAAATAGATATAATTCTTTGAAATTAAAATTAAATAATTCGAATCTTTTACACATTATTTGTAAAGGAATGATACTTTAAAAAATATAAATGCTTGAAATATAATCAAAATTTAAGAAATCATAAGCATATGAAAATAGGAAACATTTCTGTAAGAAATATTAAGTTTTACGTTGCGTATCATATTTTTTTTAATTAGTAGCTCCAATTACTAGTAATAAGTTGATTTATAAAGTTAAATGTATATATTCTTATTACACTGTAGATATTTTATATAGATAAAATAATAAATTATATATTTTTTTAAAAATAAAAATAATAAATTTCTTTAAAAAATTTTAAGTTTCAATATTTTTAAATATTTTGAAATACAAAAGATATATACTACTAAAATTAGGTAGGGTTTAAAGAGTATAATACATTTCATAATTCTATAAAGTTTCATTCATCAAAGGCTACTATTTTAGAAAATAGCATGCGCAACGCAAAATTTACTTACTATTTATTACAGAAATGTTTATTAATTTCATACGCTTATAATTTTTAAAACTATGATTATATTTTAAACGTTTTGTACTCTTTTGAAACATCATCCCTTCATAAATAATGTGTAAAAGATTCGAATTATTTAATTTTAATTTCAAAAAATTATATCTATTTGAAAATTGTTTATATTTTCACCCCAAGGGATGAAATTAATACCCCTGAGACTCTTAAATTTCGATAAGAAGCAATTTTCCCTCCTAAGATGTTTCCTGCAAGTATTTCGGCTACCACAACTAATTTCTGGAATTTCAAATCGTAAACGCAAATGACGACATGTAAGTTTCCTAAGTAGCAAGAAAACTATTCTAAATGACGTACGATTGACTAAAGTTGGTGGCCATATGCGAACTTTATAAAAAAACATACAGACGTTGTCATTTGTGCAATACTAAAGCACATGAGAACAAAATACGTTTATAGATCCTGCAATGTTCCTCTATGTGTTGATCCCTGTTTTCCGAAATTTCAAGGAAAATAATGTGTATAAGTTCTTAAAATTTTAAACACAAAGTATAACTAGTTTTTAATGTATTTTATAGATTTCAGAATTTTGAAAAATAAAATGTTATTTAAGGCGATATAGTGGAAAATGCAAAACATAAGATGTCCTACCTTTTTGAATAGTTCCCACCCGGAGGTAGCAAACATACTTATCAAAAATGGTCTTAAAAATCAAATTAATTTTAGACATTAAGCCAAGTGAATTTTTTTTATAAATCAATCTCAATCCTAAAAATATTCTAACTTTGTATTACTGGAAAAAATGGCCTTATAAAGGGTTAACCTGTTTAAATACCTTAAGACGTTTTTTTAAAAACATAACATGTCCAGTCTCATGAAAAACAAGCGCTAAAAGTTTTGTATTTTCATATGTTGCAATTTAAGCATGCAATTGACAAAGGATAGTTTGAATACATGATGATGCACATTCTCATATTTCATAACTGATTCAGCAACTGCTGTAGCATCCTTCACTGATGAAACTGCTGTCTTGTTTTTCAGTGTTTCCGTGTTCATCACTTAATCTCATAAGGTTTGGCTAGTATTTAGTTTATTTTATTATATTTATAGATTCTTAGCTGAGGTCAGATGACGATGAGGACGTCCGAATCACACATGGTCATATCACATTTCTCCAAAGTTAAAAAAAAAATTAACACGCTAAATTCTAAAAAAAAATAATTTTTCTTTTCGGTAAATATCAATTTTGTTTCGATAAGATTGAATTTGTGAAGGATAAGTTACTTTTTTTCACGAACCATCAATTTAATTTTTCTTCTTAGGGTAAAAGCTATCCCTTACTTCTGCGAGGAAAACAAAAGAAATATTGAGGTATTAATTATTAAATTTATAATAATATTTGTATCAACAAATCCATTTGTTTTCAAATTCTTTTGAAATAAAAAAAGAAACATCACTAAGAAACACATATATGTATATTTTTTAAAATTTAATACAATAAAAATAAACCTAAAATATTTGACAGTAATTAAGAATTTACATTTAATTAAAGTTTTAACACTTTAAATTAATTTTATTGCATAAAAAATATATAATAAATTGTAAAAACTAAAAATGTTATTTCAAAATGCTTTGAAGTTGCAAGTTTAATATTGAAAGCAATTTTCAAATCAGTTATTGTAATATATTTACTATTATTTTCCTCAATACTTCTCAACGCTGTACTTCACATTAAATCCAATAGAATTATCTTGTTTCTCAATGCAATTAAGCCGAACATAGTCCATCGCATTAAAAAAACCCAATAAACTATATTTTCTTAATACAGCAAAACCAATCCCGATCCGTCAAGCTAAACCAAAGGAAATATCTTTCCTTTATATGACAGTCCAGTGCCTCACACTAAAAAAAAACTAAGAACTTCTTTTTCTCTGTCAGTGTTCCCGTCCCAAGGCCAACGCCCCCTTCTCTCTCTTATGAATAACAACCTCCCCCGCAGGTGCGGAGAAGTGGGTAAAACATTCAATAATCTACCGCCAACAGTGGTCAGACAGTACAGTTATGCTTTCATAAAATATTTAAAGTATGATTTTTTGGAAGCCACTCGGAAAACTAAGCTTTCGTTGATAAAGATCAAATGATAAAAAATATATCGATTTCCTCTCTTGTACTTTTTTATGTATATTCTATCTTTAAACAATCTCTATCAAAAAGAATTCCTAAATCAAATAAGAATTAGTGAGGACTGATAATTCATATTGGTCAACATTATAGATAAAATTTGAACTCTAAATGGTGTGAAAAAGCTGCAGATATAAAAAATAAAAACTTAAAATAAAACATAGCGGTATGAATATTGTTTGAATAATATATCGATTATTGAGATACCTTAAAATGTCATTCAAGTTCGAAATTCGGCTTGCATTTGCTTCAATAAATCATTACTGCAAATAAAAGTTTCCGATTAAAAATAAATTTAGGGTTGAATTGTTAAAATTGGGACACTATATTCTTAAACAAAAAAAATGCTCCATAATTTTTCCTAATTGATACATCACTTTGCTGAAAAAAAACTTAAAGAATCAATTTATATAACGTTAGGGATTCATTTCTTCAAAAATAAAATCTACTTTTTGTATTTAATCAATATCAAATAAACACTTTAATTTATATCAAGTTGAAGTAGTAAAAGGAAGTTATAATTTTAAAGAAACCGGAGTGATTTACGGTCAAAGTCGAAAATGGAAACAGAGTAGTTAAATTAGCCTTAGAACTTTTTTTTCCATAAAAAGAATGAGATTTTTCCTTCCTCTGTCCAGACTCATCAGCCTGTCTTTAGATTCTTTGAAAGATCCCATGCATAAGTTGGCGATATTCAACAAGATCTTTAGATTATTTGTGAAATTCTAATAGGCAGAGGTCAAATAAGGTGACATGGAAAATGAGGAAATGAATATAATAGTTACAAAAGTAATAACCCCTGATTCAACAAAAACCACAGTTGACTTAATCTAAATGTAAATTAAAATTTTCATTTAAATTCATGGAAATGAAAAACAATGTGAAAGGTGGTAGAATATTTTACAAAATTAAACATTTATAAACTGATTCTTTAAGCAACCAAGTAATATATTAGTTGTTTAAGCAACTTATTTAATTTTTCTTGTTTAAAAATGTCCTAATTTTTTTACAATTTGACCTAAACTAAATCTGAATCTATGTGTAATACTAATTTATTTAAGGGTATGTATGCAAAGTTTTGAATTTGAGGGAAATTAAGGTATATAAATACCCACGATATTATGCAAACAGTATGTATATTTTGTTAGATTTTCAGATTATCCATCATTCCTTTTTAATGTTTATGGCCTTTTTTTTTTACAAAATTCAAAGCTATGTTGTCTATAAGGCTTGCTGGGGGGAAAGGGGTGTTATGGGTTATCAATAATTTTTATTCTAATGCATTTTTTTTACAATACTGTATCCCAACTTATAATATTAATTTTTTAAATTAGTACAAAATGAAGGAAACTCACAAAATGCTTGGAATTTTTAAGAGGCCCATTAAGAACAGATATAGTGAATTGATGAGCAAAAGTTAATTGTCATAAGGTATGAATTTAGGTTTCGACATCGTCATAGATCCTTTTAAAGGTTATAAGAGAATGTTTAATGCTGAATAATAATGTGGCACTGTTTTCCCTTTTAAATGATGCCTAAGATCGAGAATGAAGTGCTGACACCCCCTAATCACCCAAACTTAACTTAAAATTACGAAATTCATCGCCCAAACCTACTAGAGGATTTCTAATTCATTATTAATAAATATATCTAAAAGAAATTGAAAATTAAACTCAACTTGCAAAACAATTTTCAACCAAAAAAATTAGTGCCTCCTCTTTTAAAAGAAATTAAACAAAATACAGTTTCTATGTTCCCGCTCTTTAACACGATTTTAAAATTTTTTGTTCAATAACATTGAATTTCCAATAACCCCAAAATGGCAGCATTCAGAACATTTTCTTACTCAGCGCTTCCTGCTGTACGAAATTACCTATTATTGGCACACCTTAAAGGAAATTCTGCAATTATCATGAAACCGCATGTAGATATTTAGACTTAGAACTGCTATCTAGTGTCAACAGATAACAAAGCAAACCATAGAGACTCGATTCCCCGAGTAGCATCCGGACTTGTTTGAGGAAGCTAGCTGTTAATAGTTGTTCTTACATATTGACAAAGCTAGGGTAAATGTAAGTAGCGTTTTTCTCAGATATGGTCTAGTTTCGAAAGTCAAAAATTCCTTCTGAACTGACTGGATGAAATAATTTCTTAGAAATTGATTAATTTAATTTTTTTAACTACATGTCGAGACATTTTAGTTATTTCAATCTTAATTAATATTAAAGGCAACTTATCTACTGAACTTTTTTCGATGGAACATTTACACTCCTCCTGTTCATCTCGAATAACGCAAAGTTATATAAGAAAGCCTTAAAAATAGATGAAGCAAAAAAATAATATTTTCTTTCGTAACTTTTTCCTCCAAAGACTTTGAAATGATTTGAATATCCTTTTAAAAATGGTATAAATGTAGAGATTTTTCGGTTTAGGTTTGACGAAAGCAATTAATTTGATCCTTAAGTTATAGCTAGTAATAGGACATTATTTGTTTTTTTCCCCATTGATTTAACAGTTAAATCTACCTTACACGAGCATATGAGTAAGTCACGATGTTTTTAGTAACAATTTTAGAAAGGAAGATATATTAGTATCATATAAAGTATTTTTGTGGAACGATATTGACTTAAGAAAAGAAATTAATTCAGCTTATTACGTAAAATTATTTTGATTTTTACGACCCCTTTGTTTAGCGCGAATATGTTTTCCTATATCTATCCCACTATATGCTAGTGAAAGACATTTGTATAATTTTTTATTTCCTCTCTTACCTCTCCATCCATTAAATTTCTAAAAAATATTTTGTAAATACTACAACCTTCAAAAGAATAGTGAATTAGAAATATTTTATATTCTTAAATGTTATCATGACGAAATTAAGAATTTCTACAAATTATTTCCCATGAAACTTATAAAAACAGAATCTATTGTAAATTTAGTTATGAAATATGTTTGGAAATACTATATATAATTGGTAAAATGAACTGTTAATTAGACAGATGAAGATGACTGATAAAGTATAAGATGATTAATTTTGTGGTAAGTATATTTACCACGACCTTGTAAAGGGTTAAGCAATTGAATAAAAATGATAATAAGGGTATATAACCCCAGATTCACGTTGAAACAGTTAATTAGAAACTTAAAATCATACACCTAATATGTGGGTGATATTCCTGTGATTTCATTTAAAGCTCTTTGTGTAACAGTTCTGATTCACGTAAAATCTGTGTTGGAGCTCATATCCTTATATTGGCTAGACGTAATGTGGAAGTTTAGATAGTGGGTATACGAATTCAAGAGTCACCATCTTCACTTACCGTGGTTTAAGGTATCCAACTACTTGCGACAACTTTTTTTTTTAAATAAATGGAGATATGGGGATTTTTTTGTGGTTTTTAGATTTGTTTAGTACATTTTAAGAAAGACATGCAAGAATTAAGATGGGAAAAAGAAATTATTTTTCTAAAATGTGAAAAATTGGTAAAAATTTACAAAAAATAACAAACGGGGCCCATTATGTACCAAAAGTTTATAAACAAATTTTCAATTTTTCAATTCTGATGTGTTGCTATGTTATTCATTTTTGAAATGACTATCAGGATGAGAGATATTATAATTTTACAAAAACTAGAGCACTTCATCTTAGTTATTATATGAAATTGTTTAAAATAAAAGTGATTATATTAACACATAAGACTAAATTTTGTAATAAAACAGTGATTCATAAATCTGAAGGTTAAAACACTTCTACTATAATAAAGAACTTACATAAAGAATTTCAGATAATTATTTTCAAAACTTTTTGAGCAATCGCTGGCCCCGTTTGAGCCTTTTCAAAAAACACATTTTGTTCTAGTGAACGGAAAATAATAAACTTGGTATTTTTATAAAGCTAATAAGATGGGCTTATAAAACAAAATCAAAAAAAAAAAATTGTCAATTTTTGGCAAAATTCGCAATTTTAGGGTAGTCATATACCTTAAAATGTTTTATAATGGAACAAAGTTCATGTAACCAAAAGTTTTAAAGAAATCTTTTTATCTTTTTTTAAATGCACATATATACACACTTTGGGAAAATTAAATTAAAAGATACCAGAGTTAAGTTCAAACACACACAGGCATGATGCAGAATGCGATGGACCAGCTAGAAGTGTTCCAGCCCTGCTTCCGACAAAGATAAGAACAGTTGAGAGCGACTCGTTTAAGGGGATGAGTTTAAAATAATTATATCTGATTAAAAATATAATTCATAAATAAAGATTGGTTATTTTTAACACAACTCATAGTCCGCTACTTAAAAGATTTGAACATCGCTTGAGAAGGGGACTTGATTAACTTATTATTACTAGAGTAGGAGACTCTCTTATTGTGTGTATTAATTAAAATTTAACTCATTATTGCTGCACTTTAATTAAATTGGAAAACATAAAAATTTGATCTGGAAGATTTGTAAATAGTTAAAAAAGGATTTATATGTGGATTAAAGAGATTTAATATAAGCGGATTCTTTTAAAAATAGTTGAAATTAAAGATTATTAATTAAGTCGAGTGTATTTTCGAATGCCATTTCTTTTGGTAATACTAAATTATGATGTTAAAATTAAAAAGAAAATTCCAAAAATTTGCATTAATTATTACTTTATGAAATAAAAAAATTAGAGATTATATTCTAATTAATTGAAATACTGTTTTACGAAAGTTTATATTCTTTTATATATTTCTCTGTGCACTTTATTTATTATGATTCAAATTTCTTCATTATTTTAATTAACTATTTCACAAGCATTGTTTGAGTAATTTGTATGTTTAATTATTGTTTAATTAATACTCATATTTAAATATATTTTAATAATTATTCTTTTACTAAATTTCAAATATTCTTACGAGAAATTAAATGAAATGTAACTATTAATTTAAGGCTATAATGTATTCTTATTTATGTTTATTTTCTCTGCTATTAAAATAATTATTATAATTAATTTGTTTCTCGTTTCATTTTTACAATAACAATACTTTAACTAATCTTGAAACTGTAGATGTAAATTTAATCATAGAAAGAAATTCAGATTTATATGACTTAATAGCAGCTGTCGAAAGTACTGCAAATTGATCTTGTAAATGTAAAATAAGTATAGATATCTGGTAACATTTTTGAGGTACCATAACCGAATAAGAAAATTTTTTCCCTAAAAGAGGTTGAATGTAATCATTTAAAGACTGAATGATGAGCACAAATACTGTGAAGACGTAGTCCTCTAACCAAAGTATTTGCATCATTTTAATTTCACCCACTCTAAGATCATGTAAATTATTCAAAAAAAAAAAAGCCAGCCATCAAGATTTTACACTTTGAAGAATAATGAGAAGGAAAAAAAAAAGAAGGAAATGACGGTGGAAAAAGATGCTTTTCTCAAAGTTGCTCAATTTTTCAGCATATGAATATTATTTTTCGCCTCAAAGCTCTCTACAGTTGACTTGTGAAAATCCTAGGTCCTTAGAAACGGCATTAGATTGCGAAATAGGATAAAATTGGAAACAGCTCAGAAAAAAAAGTATAAAAAAGTGCAGATATTTTGAAAAATAGGAAGTGTGTTTATATCACCAGTTGATTTTGTTTTCATGAACAGAAAGTCGACAAATTTAGTTCATGATTCTGCGGATAAATGCTCCGAAGTAAGTGCGTAAGTACTCGAAAAGTCATATCAACTTCCATTATTTGCGCACTAAAAAATAATCTGCTATATTTTTTTCCGAACAGTCCCTTTTGGTAAATATATGCACTATCAAAAAGTAGGGCTGGTAAAATAGTAGCTTCATAAGCAAAATTGCAACTTCGTAGCTCTATTTCATCAATGATCAGATTAATAAGCTCTTCTGTATATCTGAATTAACTGTGACTAAAAGCACTCAATGGGGGGGGGGGATAAAACATTATCTGAAACGATGTTTCAATAATTTAATCATGATTTACAGTAATAAATACCAATGACAATTTTTCCAGCGATATAGATTAATTACTACCTAATTAAAAATGGATATTGAATATTATTTATATTTCTTAAGATTCTTTTTTATATCTGTTTTTAAAATCTACATTGAGAAACAAAATTGTTATGACCACCCCTTCAATACTCTATTGTTGTAACTCTAACAACTGTTGCCTTTAATGCTACATGTTTTTTTCTTGGCATGGAATTTATGAGATGTTGGAAGATGGTACGAGGAATCTGAGACCATATCCAATAAATTGCACTCTCCGATGCCTTCAGAATGGATGGTGATGGATCCAGCTGCCTGATGCCTATTTTGATCTCATCTAAAAGATTCTCAGTTGGATTGAGATCTGGTGATTGTTAAAACCAACTAAGCAAGGTAAATTCTGTGTCAGGCTCTTCGGACCATCTGCGGACAATACCAGCCGATGACAGGGAGCCTTATCCTGCTGAAAGTGTTCATTCCTGACAAAGTACATCATTAACATAACATGCACTTGATGGGCGATAACACTTAAATACCCTTGAGCATTCAGGCTTTCTTCTACAAAACCCATATAATGCCAAGAAAAATTTTCCCGAACTATAATATTGCCTCCACCAGCATGATGAGTTGTGGTAAGGCAGGTGGTGTCCATGCTTCCGTTCTGTTTTTTCTGTATTAGCATCCTACTATCAACACGGGGTAGTTGAAATTCAATGATTCAATGAACCACAGAATCCTCTTCCGGTCATTAACTGTACAATCCTTGCGCTTCTTTTCGAACTGGAGACATTTTCTCTCGTTCAAGTTCGACATTAGACATTTTCATACAGGTCGTCGCCTACCATAACCTATACCAGTAGTCTTCAAACTGTGTTCCATGGAACCCTTAGGGTTCCGAGACTCAATAAAAAACCGAAAAGAACATTACAAATGTGTATTCAAAATGGAGAGAGATTCACGTTCTCTATGAAATTAGTGTAACCCCAATTATCTGAAGTCCATCCAAGTCAGTACGAGAGAACATTTTATTTATGTACATAATGTTATATAAATGATTTTGTGATACTTTTTAAACTTCTATTGTTATTAAATAAAATAATATTAAAACAATTTGTGTGTGTGTGTGTGAATTTACTACCTTCTAGATTGTGAATATTCTATCGTTAATTATCCCGGGTTCCACAAAATAACTTTATGCTCGTTAGAGCAATTTTTGTGGCACAAATAGATAGTTTTCTGATGGAAAATATACTTTTTTTTGCATTTGTTGAAAAAAACATCTATAGTGAAGGAAAGAGGGCAACTTATCGATATATATCTACAGTTTTGATACTAAAATCTAAATTTAAGCAAGAACAACTCCTAAATTTTAGGTTGCAAATTCATGCAAAATATGCAATGGATTTCTTACTTAGCTATAAACATTTTAATGCTAGTTAGAACCATACATTTTAGTAAAAAAAATGTCCTAACGTTAGTGGCTACAAAACCAAAATATATAAACGAATAAAATGCAGAATATGAAATGCGATTGTATATAATTCCAATAGACTAGACTTCGACAGTTTGGGTAAAAAATGGAAACACATATCTCAGTTACTAAATATAATGCATACGTAAGTGACACTTGGATCACAGATTAATATTGTATAATACAAGTAAATTATATTAAGGCGACATGCTACCCAAAAAATCATCAAATTATCAAAATTTTTATTGGCTTATATGATACCTCAAATCATTATAAACATGCCTGCAAAATTTCAAAGCTTTACCTGTATTTTTTACTAAGTTATAGAAAAAAATTTGATGCTGTCAGCAAACTAAACAAAACTGCCACGCTCACTTTTCAGATCATCAGCTGGACAAGTGCCTGATAAAAAATGAATTAATTATTTTTCTACCACTCACAAATGAGATAAACATATGTAGAATTACATATGCAGTAACAAATCATTTCAAGAAAGAATTGTGCAATTCATACAAAAACTCTAGTTTGTGTATTGTTTATTGGAAGAGCAAATGGATTTGTGGTCAAGATTTAAAAGTTGTGCGTGATTTTTTATGATATTATTTGAATTAAAATAAAAATTTCAAAGTGGATTCTCCTACAGCCCAAACACTAAATCTCACTTTGATACATTAGATAATTGAAATCTAATTCGCAAAAGAATAGAAAAACTCTCCCATTTTTATAAATTTGCTTTCGGTGATATATATATATCCCATACATGTGAAAATCCACACAACTATTATTAAAATATTTTAAGATATTTATTTGCAAAATGCAACTCTTCGATTTTGATATATTTTAGCTGTAAATTATTATTTGGTTTTGCTTTCATTCGTGTACAATATTTAACATGCGAAGGCTTATATCATGGATATAAAAAAATAAAGGCATAAACATGTTTTTTACACGTTGTGCATTACTTAAGTTGTAAAACTGAGCATGTGGAATTAGCTCTGAAGAGTGTGTATTTATTTTTTATAAATATTAAGTTAAAGTTTTATGAAATATTTATCTTTCATTTGTTTTCTTCTACATAATCATTATGCCAGTATACTGTTTAATTGTTCCATATTTTTGCAATTTCTTTTGGTAAGCAGTTTTAAATAAGCTAATTAAAATTCCATAAAAGTTTCAGATAATTCGATGAATATTATATCATGCTATTCATGGAATGAAAACTTCAAACTGATATTTCTCCATGTTGAATTTTTGATCACATACTATCATTCAAAACCTTAAGGCTTTTTTGATAATTGAAGTAGGGATGTGAAATTTTTTATGAATGTTGAAAAATGTATATTTTATGAAATTGTGCACGGAATTAACTCTAATATATGTAGTAAATTTTTTTTAAAATTTCAAAATCAAAATTGCTGCTTTTTCGAAAATTTTTGTATGTCTCACAACGAAAAAATTAATATAAAGTTAATGAGTAGCAGCATAAAAAAAACCATACATAGTTTTATGTAGTATGTTATAAAATACTTAAAAAAAAATTTGAAAGAAAATATGCATATTTAAAAAAGCCTTAGGGATTTAAAAAATGTTAAAGAATCTTTAAAATATTTATGTTATACAAACATTTTGCAACAAATTTGAATTTTTTTATGGAATTATTATTTGATAATGACCTTTATTCAATACAATTAAAACCAAATTCCAAAAATTAAAAGTAAAAAAAATTGTAAAGATGGTACTCAGTCACCTTAAAATTACATAAATATCTTTCAATGACAAGTGCAGTACTTTTATTTATTATATTTATACGAAGCACTAGTAGCAGGTTGTGTGTGTGTGTGTGTGTGTGTGTGCGTGCGTGAGAGGGAGAGAGTGATCCACTTTAAATATTGTATGACATATTCTAAATGTAGAATGGGGTTCCCCATAAACACCTTATAGTTTTAAGTGTTTGTGAGTAGGAAAATATTGAAGACCACTGGCCTATATATACCTTGTAATGTGTAGCGAACAGTCAGTGGCGTAACGTACACCCTTACAACCATCATATTGCGGGGGGGGGCAGGGATTCTAGGGAACCCAAAGCTTGACTGACGCTATGTATTTGGGCTTGGGGCCCAAATCCTGAGTTTGCAGGGGGCCTGCAATATTCTCCGTTACGCCACTTTGAACAGTTCTTTCAGAGACGTTCGCAATAGCTCCTTGATTAAGATTCCCTACAATTTGAAGTATTATTGCTCTTCAGTTGAACTGCACAATTTAATAATTTTTTTTATGTGTGTGAACGAGCATTCAATAGCCTGTGAAGACCACAAGCCTGAAACTGAGACCCAGTTTGTTGCTTGATAATCTACTTTCTATAAACATTATTAACTGATGCTCCCGAATACCTCACAAGTGTCGCCATTTTGTTAGAACTAGTTCAGACGCTTCGAGCGGTTCCAATTATTACGCGTTCAAACTCAGTTAAATCACATTTGTTTCCCATTTCTTCGCAAGCGAAATAGTGTAATTGATGCTTCACTATTTCTACATTCCCTTTCAAGAACTATCTTGCTCTGTAGTGACAACAATATGATGTTATTGCAAATCTCCGTGTAAGTGTCAAGTGGTCATAATAATTAGGCCACTCAATGTACATATAATGAACGTGTGTGATAGCGTTATTTACTACTTAAATTCTAACTAGTCATACTGTGCTCTTAATGACCTTTCATCGGGCCTGTGTAAGATACCTCTAAAAAAGAAATGCTCTCTTCCGATGACAACGAGTAGAAAAAATAGTAATAAAACTAGAGAAACTGAAACTTAAAAAGAGAGAAACATGGCGCGTAAGTATGTAAATGGAATTTTGTGTGCTATTTTATCGTTCATTAAAAAACCAAAAATGAAAGCATTTAACTCAATGTTTCTCAAACTGTAGGGCACGTCCCCCTAGGAGGGCGAGATAAACCTACGAGGGGAGCGCGAGCCTATTAAAAAGTCGAAAACCAAAGATTTTTTTAATAAATTATTAATTTACTGAAAGAAAACGAATAAAATACATTCTGACATAATAAAATATAAAATGCACTTTTACATTGATATAATACACTTATAAATATATCAGTATTGCGTAATGTACTTTATAATTAGTTTAACATTACTAAGTTAAGAACAAATTTAATAATTACCATTGACTCCATGGGCTTGTCATATATAAAATTATTGTAAAAACTAACACTTATCTTGATAATTTATACTACAGTTTATAATTAATCTCTTAAATGCCGATTAAAAATTAAGCGATTCGCTCCCCAATTCCACCGTTTAACACGTAAGCGAGCGTATGTGGTGTATTGGAAGTGGGGTAGAAAAGAAATAAATAAGCAAATCCTCTAAAATAAGTAAATTCTCTGCAAACACACACACACATTGTCAAGTTCATTTTGTTGCATTCCAAAGCTTTCGGATTAATTTTATGGATAGCAGTTCACAGAAAATATCATACTTCGGAAAAACGTATATATACGTCCTGGGTAATTAAAGCACTGGCTGAGTGAGACGTTTATATACGTCAGTGGCACTTAAGAGGTTAAAGTCGTATTGTAGGTTTAGCGTCAAAGCACAGTATAACTGAATTCAATACATTGTTATTATATGGAGGGGCGACGATGAAAATTATGTTTGAATATTGGGTCGCAAACATTGAAAGTTTGAGAAACACTGATCTAACTGCTTGCTTTATTTTATAGGAATGTGTCACACAACACACGTCTTTCGTTATCAGTTAGTCAGACGTTTTAACTAGTTTATTTAATCTTTGAATAATTAATGAACCCTGGCTTGAACAACCTATGTTGTTGGAGACAGTGTCTAAAGGAACCGATAACAGATTAAACAGATTTTTAAAAATAGATTTTTTTTTCAAAAAAAGATTAATTATGTATTCTTTTAATAATTATTTTAATATGTACATCTCTTTTAATACAGGACTTTTAACTTCTATATAGCGTTTATATTGTATAATATGTACTTTTTAAAAAGACTTTAAAATAATTTTATACATTAGTACAAAATTGTTGTTTTATTACATAGTTTCAAATTTAAATGAGCTAGAAAAAATCACACTTCATGTATTTTGGGAATTTTTAGTGAGTTTTTCACGTAGTGGAACAAAAGCGCTATTAGGACGCAAATTTCGTCTTCGTTTTCGTTCCATATTTTGTGGTGCCTTTTTCTCAGCCAATAAGCAACCAATTGACCACGGGTTTTTCGGCATTTGGTCGCATTTGTGCCCTAGATGAGCCGAATCATATTTAAATTTAATCATTTTTAAATTTTTTTTAAGCACAGTACTACTTTCTATTAGTAAAAAGTTCATTAGTTGCATTATTGTAAAATACAACATGTGAAAAACGCGCTAAAATTACTTGGCCATGCCAATGATTGATATCTTGTTTCTTACCTTCTTGATAATTCGAAGTTTTTCGTTGGTCTCTCCAACTTCGAATTATCGAGAGTCGACTGTAAATATATATATATATATATATATATATATATATATATATATGAAATGGTGAAAACATCACATAAAATATATGAGGGCATTAGAAGTTTATTGAAAGACGAACTCGAACACATATGGAAAGTTAGGTTTTAAATATCAAGATATAAGGAATAGTGAGCTAAGCAATGTGGAATTTTAACACAAAATTATATAACTTGCTTTTACTTCGTCAGTGATGGTAGGTCCCAATAAAAAATTAGTCTATTTTTCTTCAAAAATTATCTGTGATTACTGAAATTTGTAACTGTTTGTTTATCCATTATTTCAGAGGTCTTGCAAGAAAGGGACTGTGCAGCAAGGAAGTTACTTCATTTCAGATTGAAGTGAATGAATAATAGGAATTAAAAGTGAATGTTTTGTAAAATTCTTTCTTCCTTTTTTTATTTGGTGGGAATATTGTAGTGACGAAGCAATATTCCCATGAAATTTTTTTTAAAAAGCAGCGTTTCATCTCAGCATTGTACTTCATCATGACTTCCTTGAGAAAAGTTTTGTTATTTCAGTTCTTCTCTTATGCGAAAGAGGGAGAGGGGAAAACTTGTTCAAAGTGAAAATGGAAATATATGGCAAAGAACTAATAGGAAAATCTTAGAGCCTTTTGAAAATGACGAATAAAATTTTCCTACAAATATGCACAACAATTTAGTAAAAAATTTAAGTATGTACGAAAATATATATTAAAGAATAATGTAGCGGGGTTTACATGTTTCTTAAAATGAATTAGATTTCCTTATTATTTAAAATACTATTTTATCATCCATTATAGGTAAACTACGTAAAGCGGCAGATTTTTTAACAAATGGACAGAAATATGGCATATAAACCCCCCAAAATAAGTCTTAGATTGTTATTGTTGTCTAGATGAATGTTTACAGTATGGTGAGCCATAAAAGGGCAGTTAAAATGTTCCGAAACCTAAGAAAGCCACATATTAAGGAAATTATTGTTAGTTTTTTTTACTTTAAAATATATTAAGGTTAACGCAGGTGTTGTGTAGTATCATTTAAGATATAGTAGTTTCAAAATTAAAAGCCAGATATCAAGATCTTTCTTATCATATCTCATAAGGGGAACCAAAATGATAAGAAATACTTCAACTTCCAATAACGTTTTTGAAATTACACGCACAGATGTACATTTTTCTCATGGATTTAAACTTTAGATAATCGTTTTTGAATATATGTGCAATCTTAATCCTCCACTTCATTTGTAATATCGCAACGAAAAGATGAATTTTGAACAAAGTGTTCTTGGTAGAAAAAATTCAGAAGAAAAGTCACTCGATTCTAATCAGCAAGTCTCTCCTCTGGAGATAATATCAAAGAAATATTTCATACTTCAAAAGAATTTGAATGCGTTAAAAGATTCATACCACTAAAAAATTTTACACGCAAGATAAAGTAGGTAGAGAAGACAGTATTATTTATAACAGAAATGTGTGTGCACATTGGGAGGGGCCGAATTTAATTTTCTTACAAGCTATCCCTAGAAAAATTGCCTTTAGTCAAATTATAAAGGCAAAATAATAATAATAATAAATAATAAATAAAAAATAAAAACTTTCGCTCGCCACATCACAATCAAAACTTTGAGAAATGGAGAAGTTTTGCTCTTATTTGCTAATTTTCTGCAATTATTATTTAAATTATCTATATCCTAAGGATTTCACTCTAAATATGAAGTGTAGAATATAATGGAAAAAAATTAACCTATAAATTGATACTATATTTATTGTGTTCATACAAAAATTCTCCAAATACTTTTTTCTTGGGGGGGGGGGAGGTAAAATTAGCACAATATATCATAATTTTTATCAGACTTTATATTTTCACTTTTAATAAACTAAATCTAATTTATCGTAAACTTATTTTACATATTTCGAATATTTTAACAGTATGTGTGTACCAATGTTAACGAATCGTATTATTTTAATTTAAAAACTGTACTTTAAAGTCAGTGAAGAAATTCGGGTATTGATTTGTGTAAAAAGAGTTATTCGGATGATGCAATATCATACTTGAGCACCATATGATTTCAAAATACTCCTGTTTTAAGTTTGGTAGCATTTCACCACTGTAATAAGTGAGTGTAATAAGTGAGTAAGTGATATATTAACGTCACACATTTAAGCAAGGGCTGTTGGTGACGGACCTCGTAATTCTGAACCCCGGTCAAGTGGGGAGGACGATATCTGAGCTGGCACCATCTTCTCCTAACTTCCCCCCCCCCACATCAACAAGAGGACATAGAGTCTCGACAGATTTAGCGTTCACTCCCCTACCCCCCCCCCCTCTACACGGCGGGCTTGACGTGATGGGAAGCGTTAGGAATCTTTATCTGAATCATTTATTACATCATAGCCTTGAAGTATAGATGACCTGATCGCAGCTTTTTTATATCAGATACTCCATAACGATCACTGACCAATGATGTTATCTTTAGGTTTATTCTCATTTGCTATGGGTTTCTTTTATTGGTGGCAAACCAGTGGTTTTAATTGAACATCACTATTATCATTATCTGAGGTATCAAGTCTTTTGTTTATTTTGTTTGTCAGGTATAACCTCTGATTCCTTGGTCTCTAGAGTTTCACTCGAAGAATTTTGATGGGCCCGAGTCTCAGCTTTTCTTTCAAGCTTCTTTGCTAATTTACGTATTCATTTCCTACAAGTCCAACCATCCAAACTTTCCCGATAATAGATATTTTCAATTTACACAGGTTTTAATTTTCTCTCTCTCCTCATATCCCAAAATTCAAGTTTAGAAAAATAGCACTGGCTAGATAAATAATTGATAAAGGATAGCGAAATTTCTTCATTTCTTCCAAACCCCTTGTGTGAAGCAGGAACGCAAAATGTTTCATTCCCTGTTTACTTAGGCGAAAAAGGTAACTTTTTTAAGATATAGCAATTAAAATGGGGAAAAAAATATTTTTCTGCACCCATCCTAATGCGCATATTTCTTATAGACCTCCCAGATACTTTGACCCATGGTAGTAATCTCAGATGCTCTCTAATTAGTGGTAGAACACAGAAATACTGAGAAAAAGGCAGATGGTATTTCTTGCTGTCATTAAAGGGCAAGAATAAGGAAAATATTTATCGTGTTTTCTTTGAAAGGATTCATGTAAAATAAAAGAGAATAAAAAAAATTATATAAAAATGTAATTTTCTGAGTGCATAAATGATTTAATAGATATTTTTAATTGGTTTCCTCAAATGTGAGATTTTATTCATCCAATGGTTTTATTTTTTAATTTTTAATATGCATGAACCAAAAAGTTTTTATTAACTCAAAAAAGTTTGCATTAAAAATGATAACAATTATTTTTGGATTTTTTTCATCAATCCTTACCACTGTATGATTAAAAAATTATTCTCATTAAATTTATCTCCATGTTTTACATTAAAATAAAATCTGTTTAGTTCGGAGATTGCTAAATATAAGTGCAACATTATTTTTTAAATATCAGAAAATAGATATTTTGTAGGATGATATGAAATAATCTTTTAGGCATGGTAATTTGTTGATAGTTTGCATGGAATTATTCTTATAAACTTACTCTACAGTTAGAATAATATTCGTGATGACAAATACTGAACTTACTATTCTTTATATCAGTTTTAATTAAACTAAGCCACCAAGAATTTGAATATTAACTGAAAAGACATAAAAATTCTGCACTGAATAAAGTAACACATAGTAATGTGGTCCAACAGAAAATTATTAGAGGGCAACTTGTCCAAAGTCTGTACATCTCTCTCCACTATTTGCATTCTGCAGAATTTTAATTCATGTGAGGCTTGAATTATAATTCTACAGAACATCATCGTTTCCATTGATTCTCTCTATGGAAACGATGGAAAAGATTCAAGAAAAGAAAACTGTCTTTCTTTATTCTATGTAATAATGAAATAGACTATCTCATTTTCATAGCATAATTTCTATTCTTACATACTTCAGTATTCCTTAGCAAAGAAGACTTGGCTTTGAAATCACTAATACTACTGATCTCTCATTTAATCCTTTCCTTTTTTTGCTTTTCAAACGAATTCTTTTCATTTCATTTTTAACTAACAAGTGATCTCTTTTTCTCGAAAGTAATTCTCTTTCTTTTAAAAAGTAGAGAACAATCTAAGCAAAATCATTAAATAAACAAGTAGGTAGTTTAAATTCTTCTTTGAATATTCTTCTTAGGTTTACAAAAAGAAAAAGAGGTTAAAATGATATTTATTGATAGAAACTGCATTCAGAAAAGGTCGGATACCTTATAAATTAACAGAGAGAGAGAGGGTTTTTCAACTATATAACCTTTGTAATAGTTTGTATACTTTGAAATACTCTAATAATGTTTTCGATGTTTCTTAGGATATTTTTAACCGAATTAATTAGCTTTACTGATTGGAAGGAGGAAGTAATGTCATTAATGCCATCTAATTTGGTTTTTCAGGGTCAGAAGAAAGTAAGTAGCTGCAGAAGTCGACAGGGGTGCTGTTTTCACTTTGCACAGCTTGTGGTATTACGATCCAAGTTCAATTCCCTAAGATATCCGACTTTGTGGGAAGTATTTTCTTTTAAATCGAAATATGATAATTTTTGGTAGTTTTAGGATTATTTTTAGTTTATTATATGAAAAACATTTACTATTTGAAGAAAAAGATATCTTTTTAGTATTAAAATGTGTAAAACTAGCAAAAATTTATAAAAAATTACATAAATTCGACCCATTTTAAGCAAAAAGTATATAAACGAAATTTAAATTTCTTAATATTTCAGTTTTCGAAAGACCTTAAATGATAAGGGATATTTAATTTTTTTTCTCCAAAAATAGAACATTTTATCTTGACAACTGTGTAATCACTTAAAAATACATGTGATATTTATATAAATGGTTAATAATTTTTTTTTGTAATATGCAGGATTTTTTTTTTTTTAAAATAAGTCAAAATATTTCTAAATGTTACTCAAAATATACGCAAAAATATTCTGTTAATTATCTTCATAACTTTTTTCAACAATCTCTGTTCCCGTTTCAATTTTTTTTAAAGTGCATTTTACGTAAAAAGCGTTTTAAAGTCGGTAACTGCAGTGACATCTACTCTAACTAAAGCAGTGGTAACTTTTGCATTTGTAAATGGAAAATGAAGTTAAGTATTTTTATAAAACTTAAAATTGACCTTCAAAATAAAATCATGCAATATTTTTGTAAATGTTTGACTAAATCTACGATTTTAAGCCTTACTAACATTCACTGTCACGTCTCTTATCTTGTTATTTTCGTGGAACTCGATAGTAGCCTAGAGATCAAGGTCACGAACTCATGGCTGTGGCGTGTCAGGAGTTCGATACTAGTGTTGTTGAAGACTTGCTGTGTAGAAGATGCACGAAAAATATGCCGAGGCTCAAACATCCTCCCATTGGTGTGGTGTGGAAGTTAGGAGAGGGAGTTGTCAGCTCAGGTGTCATCCTCGTCACTTGACCATGTTTCAAAATTAGGAGATCCATTGCCAATATCCCTCCTGCATCCTTATCCCTAACGTTAAAAAACTCACACTCTTTCGTTGAACAAGGAATTTGAAAGGTCTCCAGTTTGGAACTCGTGGCAATGTATATGCACTTGGAAAATGATCTAAGGTTTAATTTTCGTGATTTGTTCGTTTCAGGAGAAATTTCTTTAACAACATAATTGAACTAACCTTAAATCCATTGATATCCCTTCACTACAGTGTGAGTTCTGTTTAGTGGAATTTCATCCCAAAAACATTTTTTTAGTTGTTTTAACGAAAGAAAACAATAAAGGAAAATATAAGGATATAGGTAGATATTTATTATTTCATGGCAAATGATATCCTGCATACTAGGGGAAATTTTCTCAATATTTGTTTGGGGGAATAAGTTTATGTTTTAGATAAAACAATCAATTTTATAGTATTTCTATTATAGGTAATCTTCTTTAAAAAGTATTTTACTACTGACTAATATTTCAGAAATATTCTATATATTGTGAAGTTTCTACTATAATCATTACTAGAAAATTATTTTCTCTTCTATCGCACTAGACTCTCTAGAGTATATCCTGTATTACAGTTTTGTTTGTTATATAAGTAGATGCATCGAAAACACTATTTAACCTTCAAATGTATACTGTTGCCAATTGGGAAGGGGGTCTACATCCCACAGTTTCGCTGAATTTTATTCAAAAACCTGAGTGTGTGCGTTTCCAAACACATGTTGTTAAAATAGACAATAAATTCCACGTAAATAAACAATTTTACAATACTTTTGGCGGGTGTATACCAGTTTTTTTTGGGGGGGGGGGACTGTATGTTGCCAAAAATCTACGTACAACTTCTTTCAAAATAAATACTCAATGTAAAAAAATAATAATAAATGCCAAAATAAATACTCAATTCTTTTACTTATTGTTCCGTAAGATATGACTATATTTCTATAAAAAAAAAACGATTTTTTAAAATTCAAAATAAAAAATCATGCATTTTAGGGTTAAAATCAGGGAAGAAAGAGTTAGGTTAAACTTTATATACGTATGCGCCAGCCATTTTGTTATAGTTTTCCCCTAAACATATACTGCAGTGGTAAAGGTATGATATATAAACAAGGCTTCAGTTTATATATCTACGGTATAGGAAATATAACTAAATCTCTTCTCCGAGAAGAGCACTTCCTTGAAATGACGAACATAAAAAACATAAAGTCACTCCCAAAAATGTATGTTCCACCCTCGCTTTGACACGAAGCCTACGCTAATCGTTCCACAGGGTGAAAAATGACTCAAATAATTATAAGATTTATTATATTTTAAGCTAAAAGAGAAAGAGAGGGTTATGTACTTATTTCCGTTCAACGGAAGTTCTTTTTAGTTGCTCTCCTCTTTCGAACTGAAGTATATTGGTTTCTTTGGCATAACACCGAAGGAAATGTTTTCTGGGACCTTTCTGGTACTCGTTTACATTCCTTTTGGATGCAGATGGTTGAAAGGTTCAGAATCAAGTTTTCTTTGCTTTTGTGAGGTTTATTTTTTTAAACTTCGGAATAGAATTCAGCTAATGGAAAGTGCTTTGGAAGTTTTTAATTTATAACTGTCGTGTGTAGTTTTTAATGCCACCCAATCGACAGTGTCATATCGAGGCCCATGAAATTCATCGCGGCAAAGAGCTAGTCTTACGCCTGCCGTTATCTGTAGCTTTGAGCACCATGCAGTTGACAGTAGGCATTAGATTCGTTTCACCCCAATTTTGAGGGAGAACACCCTGAGAGTTAATTACTCTTTCCTTTATACCCTTAATTTTTAACTAACATCACGCGTCTACGGGTTAACCCTCCAATCACGGACAGCGTAGATACAGCGTTTAACTTTTCTACACAATATTTTGTGGGTTTCACTAGTATTGCGTTGCGCCCAATTTAAAGGACATTTTATACGATACTTCTTATAACTGTTATAAATAGCAGTTATAAAAAAAAAGTCTCCTAATTTATACAAAAAATTAAATTTAAAAACCACCCTCTTGTTGGAGGGTTAAAGGATGAATGCGAAACCTTTATTAGTATCTATATTTCCAAACAGGTAATATAATTCAAAACTCATCTCTAACAGAATATCTGGATTGAATAATTTTGATTTAAGTCACGCTGTGAAACAACACCAAGGTTAGTTATTGGCGTAATGTGAACCATGGCCAAGTGACGAGGACGACCCCTGAACTAGAACCACTTCCATACCCAACCAACGAAAGGAATTTGAACTTGGACACATAAAATGTGTATCAGCTCCTCTACTCGGCGGGTCTTCAGTGGCACTAAGTTTGAATAGTGAATGAGTGAATATTAACGCCACGCTGTTCATCTACTCGAGGGCTTTTGGCGACGCACCTCATCATTTTGAACCATGGTCAAGTGATGAGGTCGACACCTGAGCTGGCACCACCTCTCCTAACTACCTTACCGCACCAGCGAGAGGATGGTTGAGCTCTCTACAGATTTTACGTGCATCGCTACCCTACACGACGGGTCTTCGGTGGTAATAGACTCGAACTCATGACACGCGAGCCATGAGTCCGTTACCTTGACCACTAGGCTACCGCGGCCACGGCCCTAGGTTTAAATCCCACAACTCGACAATGCCGGAATCATGCCAAATTGTTTGGCATTAGGAACCACGTAAAAAACCCCAGGCAGGAAATTTACAAAATTTTCTTCTTCCGATTTAAATATAGTCAATTCCTGATAAACTCAATGTGCTGAACACGAATATGACAAAGAAAAGGCTGAATTGGCTACGGTGTATTATAATTCGTACGCATTGTTTAGAAAAGTGTATATATGTACGTATATAATTATTCATGTTAGTATTCACTTAATATGGTTCTCACTTTCGGTTTCTATTGTAATGAACATGAGATGAGCGCCCAGCAGTAGTTAGCTAATATTTCTGTAGACCAATTCCCCCGGGGCCGTTTCTTTAACTTATCTGACTACTTGCGACAACTTTTTTTTTAATGGAGATATGAGAATTTTTTTTTTCGAATTGTGTTTAGTATATTTTAAAAAAAAATATGCTAAATTTAAGAACAGAAAAAGAAATTATTACTAAAATGGGAGAGTGGAGAGAATATGAACGTCGCACTGAATTAGCAACAATTACTAAAATGGGGAAAAAATGGGTAAATATCTATAAAAAATACCATGAACGCGCGGCCCATTCAGTACTCTAAAAGTTTATGAACAAATTTTCAATTGCTGATGTGGGCTATGTTATTCATTTTTGAAATGACCTTCAGGATAAGAGATACCTTAATTTTTACAAAAACTAGAGAACTTTATCTTAGTTATTATTTGAAATTGCTTAAAAATCAGTGATTATATTCACATTAGAGACTGTAAATTTTGTAATAAAACAGTGATTGATAAATCTGAAGGTTAAAACACTTCTACTGTCATACAGAAAAAACATACACAAAAAATTTCAGATAATTATTTTCAAAACATTTTGATCAATCGCTGGCCCCGTTCGAGCATTTTCAAACAAACACACTTCAAGTAAAACGCGTTTTAAAGTGTGACATCTTGCTTAAAGTAATGACATCTTGCTTAAAGTAATGACATCTGCTTTGACTAAAACACTTATAGTTTTTGTTCTAGTGAACGGAAAATAATAAACTTGGTATATTTTTATAAATTTAATAAGATGGCCTATAAAATAAAATCATAAAAATAATTTGTCAAATTTTGGCAAAATTTACAATTTTAGGGTAGTCTGATAACTTAAGTTGGCAATATCATCAAGAAACCGTTTGCAGTACTCGTCACTGACTTGTCCGCAATTATTAGGGAAGAAATTCAAATGAGGGTAGAAAGTGGATCTTTGAGGACATATCGTAGCCGAAATATTTTAAATAAACCAACATATTTTCAAGAAAGCCCTTTTCATCATTCCCCAGGAAAAGTGTTGACTCTTGATAGAACATATTTCAAACCTGTTTCTCTCTACTTTGAAGAAATTTCTCAAATTTGGGGTCTCTGAAACGCTAAACGTCTTCTTTCATTTTTACTACTCTGAGTTGAGGGAATTTTTCATAAAGGTACGTAAATAACTGCCCATTTGTTTTGACGATTTTTCTTTAAACTTATTTTTTAATACAAGGATTTAACTTGCGCTGTTAGTTATATCTATTGTTTTTTCCACAGAATTCTAGGTACAAAATTGTGATTTCTATCTTCTTTTAAGATTTTTGAATTTCCTAACTATTAGACCTTTAAACAGATTAATATCAAAGACATGACATGACATTTAAAATTGATTGTGTGGCGGGCAATTGAACTAAAGGTACTACAAAAGCCAAAGAAAGAGAATAAAATAAGATAGTTTGCCTTGCTTCGAATGGGCTGCATTTCGGCAGCTAAGCCTTTGCAAACACGGCAAATCCCCAAGTGGGAGAGCCCTTTTACTTGTAGCACCATCTAGGGGTGACTACTGCTTCCGAATGTTTGACCCTTGAATTGATTCAATTCAAGCTCTTGTTGGATGCTATATTTTGCCTAGTGTACCAGAATTAAACTGATACTCAAGGGATCTTTTACATGCCACATAATCATATGACATGCTTGCCTACGGTTTTTGCCTCCAGAAATGTTATCAACTCCAGCCGGGATCAAACCCGCAACCTTAGGCTTACGAGGAGGCACGCTACCTTTAAGCCACCCAGCTGAGGTGTCGTCCTCGTCACTTGACCGAGGTTCAAAATTACGAGGTCCGTTGCCAACAGCCCTCGTGTTGCGTTATAGTGCGACGTAAATATAACACTCCCTTCACACATTCTTAGAAACTGAGTTCTCTTCCATTTTTTTTTCGTGTAGAAGCGTTTGCTTTACATCTCGAGATATTGTAATATAACTGATTAAAATATATAAAATGTTCAAACTATCTGGTGGTATGATCGCTTAATTCATGAAAGTTAAAGAAATATCGTCTTGTTCTTTTATGTGATAATTTAATTTTTTGCTTATTTTTACATAATTTGCATAAACTTCATTCTTCCCTTACCTTGATCGTTTTCATAATGTATTCAATTTTAATATAACTTGTACTTTGGGAACCGCATTGAATAATTATCCCCATATGACGTTGAATGTTTTTAAAATAGGTTTTATAAAGAGGTTTTTATTTATAAAGCTTTTCATTCTTACATTATCGAACATGAAAGCAAATTTTATAAGTATATTTTAAGATTTGAAACCCGTCAGATCGGACGTACTATATTTTAATTATTAAGTATTTTTTTTCAAAATAATTTTAGATGATGCTTAATATTCTCCTACATTCCTTAAGAAGATAATTTTTTGCTGCCTAAGTCACTTGTTATCCTATGTTGATCTTTTCTGCAACATGTGTATTAAACATACTCGCAATTTTTTCCAAGATTTTTTCCCTCAATGTGTAAGAGTTTTATATAACACATAAAATAATTTGAGGCCTTAGATATTTTTTTTATCTGATTCGGTTTATTTGTCATATTTTGCTAAAATAATCCACAATATTCTTTTAGATAAGATGTGAAGTATTCCTTAACTGACAGTTATTTTTTATTTGAGTGCGTTGCATTTATCGCTATCATTTGAATATATATCTCAACACACATATTTCAATCCCTCTACTTTATGTTTTTCGTTTTGACGTCATGTATTGGGTTAGGAAGGTAGTAATATCGGTATTTTAATAAGAAATTTTCTACATAAAAAATTAGCTTTAATCAGTCAAATATCTTCCATTATCTATTATCATTTTTTTAAAAACTTCATGAAGCCACTCTCATTGAGTTTCTGGCCCTTATCCAGCAAAAAGTTCAACCAAGAGTGGTTTAAGGTCATCGTTATTATTAAAACTTTTACCGTCTAAAATGTTTTGTAAAATCAAAAACAAAGGATAATTAGATGGTGCAAGGTCGGGGCTATACGGAGGAGCTCGCATCACTTCCCAACAAAGTTCCAATATTTTTGCCCGTCTTGTTAAGAATTATGTCTTAGATGCATCAAGTTTGGAACACGATCTTTTTTGGTTAAAGTTATTGTAAACGATTTATTTTTAATCTGCGATTTTGCACCATCGGATTATCATTTATATCGCAGGTCTCAAAACATTTTAAATGATAAAAATTTCAGTAATAATGATGACCTCAAATCGCACTTGTTTGAGTCTTTTGCTGATAAGGTCCGAAATCTCTATATTCGGAATCATGTTGCCAGAAAAATGGCAACAGATAATATCTAACAGAATGGATGATATTTAACTGATTAAAGCTTATTTTTAGTATAGAAAAATTTTACAGAAAGAAACCGAATTTACATTCTTGCCAACACAATATTTTTATTTCTTTTGGCGCATTTTGTAAAGTCGCATTTCTTCGAAACACGTGTAACTGTCGGCTTCTTAACTTTCCCATCAAAATTAAGAGCAATTTCAGTAATACTCAGTAAGCGATCATTATAGTTGGTTACTTGGTGATCTTTTTAATATTTTGATTGTTGATGGCGACGGACCCTAGGATTTTGAATCACAATTAGGTGATATGGAGGACACCTGACTTCTTTCTTTACTTTCACATCCCACTACAGGAAGGCTTTAAACTTAATAAAACGAAAAGACTATAAACAGACAATATAAAAAAAATGAAATGAATTCCATCTCCAGCACACTGTACATCAAGTTTTTTACTAGTTAATATAGAATTCATAAAGAGAAAGGATGAATTATTTGCATCTCTGAAAATAGTATTAAATTACATACTCTTGGTGCAATATTGCCTTGACGGGGAAAGAAAAAGGATGGGGGAATCAGAATTAAAATGCTACACGCATTAGGCTGCTACAAAGTTCGGCTTTTTTGTGGAGAATTTTTTAAAAATAAAAACTTCAATTATGAAAGAAGAGTGGCGACTTCTTTCTTAGTAAACGTTCTTCTACATTATTATTGAAATTGTGGACAGCATATCGAGCCAGTTTTGTAAACTTTTGTAGATTATTTACATATTCTCAATAAAACTATGATACGCTACCTAGGGGAGGTTTTTGAAGCTCATTTTTTCCCTCGCTAAAATTCCCATCATTTCATTCTACATTACCCAATTTTCATGAAATTCCACTGTATAGTTTTTGTTACAGACTGCTCGCAAGCTTCAATTTTAACTATGGCCACCCGGTTTTTTAAACTTTGAATGATTTTCATTTTATGCTATAATAGTTTTATCGTCAATTTCACATCCTTCTACCAGATTTTTAGTGAGTAATTACAAGGATGCATCACGCGGTTATATGAAGGGGAAAAAATATTAATCGGAACCTATATATATATATACCTACGTGGAAAAGATGCTCTATGGCAGTGGTTCCCAGTCCCCGGGTCGTGAACCGGTACCGGTCAGATGATCAAACAGTACCGGGCCAAACAAGAAACATAAAACTATTCTCATTTTATTTACTACGATGTATTCCTCTTCGGTTTGTGTGACTTCTTATTGGAAATATTTTCAGTTCCATGTTAAATCACTTTTTATTCATTTTTGATGTAACTGTATTTTATTCTAAAGGCATGTTTAAATACAATACTAAATTAAAATTATTAAATCAAAAAACAATTTTAAAACTTAAAAAATCAACGTCCCCCGTCAGGGGGCCGTGGAAAAATTATCAAATGTTGACTGGTCCGGGCTGATAAAAAGGTGGAGGAGCACTGCTCTATATGGTATGGAGTGAGTGAATATTAACGTCACACTGTTTAGGTACACGAGGGCTTTTGGCGACGGACCTCGTCATTTTGGACCATGGTCAAGTGACGAGGACGACACCTGAGCTGGAACCCCTCTCCTAACTACCTCACCAATGGGAGGACGTTTGAGCTTTCGACAGATTTAATGTGCATCGCTTCCCTACACGGCGGTTCTTCAGTGGTATTGGGCTCAAACTCACGCCAGCCACGAATCCGATACCCTGACCACTTGGCTACCGCGGCCACTCTATGATATGGAGAATATATATAGGGGAAATAAAAATTATAATTTCAAAATTTAATATTGCTAAAAAGGGTTTACTTTTCAATAAAATTGGGAAAAAACTTAAATTTTCTTAGATCAGCGGCTCTCCTTTATATATTTTTCTGACATCGCGGACCCCCAAGATCTAGAAAACCCCTCCCTAACTTCTAACACATGGCTGTTTACTTACGGGTTCCTCATTAATCATAAGATGACCTCTGCTATTTACAATTTTTGACACTCTTTTTTTCATTTAAGAAAACATTAAATATCTAATTATATTCTTTATATATAAAAATATTACAATTTTTATCTAATTTCAAATAAATAAATAATGTAATTAACTATATTAATTAGTTATTTAGTTAAGTTATTAATTTGTGATCTAGTCTAGGATGGCACATCTTTTAATTTTTCCACGAGATCTTTCAGAGTCTGTAAAAAGGGAGAAGTCTTAAAAAATTAAATGAGATGCCTTCGCGGACCCCCTAAAAAGGAGCTGGGGATCTCCAAGGGTCCACTGACCACTGTTTAAGAACCACTGGCTTAAATGGTTTTAGATTCAAAATAATTATTTTTCTACAATATAAGAACCAAAAGTGATGATTAGTGATAAGTGAGTACTGAGCAATATAATGTCCATTGCAACGTTCAGAATCTAGTTCCCTCATCCCCGCATCGTTGAATCAATCGGATTCAAGCTATTTTCCATCTTCAGCTTTCTCGTACACCGTCATTTGAGCAGAAGGTTTTTGTTTAAAAAAAATTAATACTAAAAAAGCTATTAAAAAAACTGTTTTTTTTTCTTTCTTTTAACCATATAGTATAAGTTCACTCATCCCAATAATTGTTAAAAAGCCCTAAGAAACGCGTTTCACTTTTTTAAATAAAAATTACTTTGACTTTTTAGCATTAATAAATTATAGTTAAATAAAAACTAAGAAGCACGCTTTTATAGTTAATAGAACTAAAAAGTAAGAACTAATTCTTAATATAAGAATAAAATGATGAACAAGAAAATTAATGTCATTGGGATAAAAGCACTTGATATCAATTGTTAGAATTTCTTACTAGTTCTTTTCCGAAATGCTGAGTTAGTGTAAAAATGTAGTACAAAGCCCTCCACGCTTCTACCATAATGACATTAATTTTCTCGTTAATCATTTTATTTTTATATTAAGAATTATGTTTTACTTTTTAGTTCGTTTAACTGCAAAGCGGGTTTTTTAGTATTTATAAACTATAATTTATTTTCATTTTTTAGTTCGATCTACCATGTTTTTTTTTTGTTTTTTAAACTATCATTTATTCATTGATTAATTAACCTTAAATGTGTCATTATTTAGAATCTGGAATACCCATTGGCATCCTATCAGTGCGTCGATACGGCCTGGTTAAAGCCCATATAAATAACCCTTTTTTGTTTATTTGTTCTATTTGTATTAACCATGAGCATTTTCGTTTTAGGGTTGTAACTTAATCTTTTATTTGCAAAACTAGAAATGGGAAATCGTTAATCCTGATGATCTTGATCTGGACAACGGAACAAAATCATTGAATTTTTGTATATTGTCATTGGTCCTTGTCAAGTGCGCAAAATTTCCGATTTAATCTGACCTTTTAAAGTGTGTAAAAATTGAGTTCAAAGGTTCCATTTCAAACAGGTGAAGCTAATAAAAGCGTGTTAAAAAGCTCAACTACTTAAAATACATTCCGCTTATAGCAGTACTAACATGAAAATTAATTTTTATTTCATTTTTCTTTCATCCATATGCCAAAGATCTTTCTGCATAGGTAGGTTTTGAAATTTTGAAGGAAAAAAATATTTTTCGATTCCCCTCAATGCTTAGACTAAGGTACTCCCCCCAGCATAATATAACATGGGGCCCCTCCCTCGAATTCTTTTATGCGTCACGTTGTTCAGTTCATTCTTCATCAACAGTTATTGATTGCAATTGCCCTTATGTATTTTTTGAGAAAGAGACGCGAGCGTTTAACACTGAATGAACATGGTGTGAATTAAAAGAACTATACATCATGCAAGTGTCTACTTATTACCATTAGCCTTTCAAATAAAAAAGGTTACTCATTGTATTCTAATTACTTCATTGAGTAATCGATCAAAGGATGCACATTCTATGGAGTCTTTTTTTTCTCTTCTTATTCAATAGGGAAGGAGAATAGGAAATGATAAAAATAAAGAATGGGAAGGGGAATATGACACTGAAATAGGAATTTTTTTTCTTTTTGAAAACCTCAGAAAAGAAAGTTAAAATATATGATTACGGTCAAAGTGCTATTTATTTATTTCTTCTTTAAGTCCATCGAAATTTTTTTAAGAAATTGGTAAATGTTGTAGGAATTATTTTATTCTCCGCATTACTTCGTATCACAATAAGAATTTCAAATAATCTGCATGTATTGTGAAAGAACATGATTTAATACTTTCTCATACCTTCCTTACCGTCGGAAGAGGATAGAAATGATTTCATTGCTCGTCCTGACAGTTTTGTGAATGATTTTCAATCCCCAAATAAATCCGTAGAATTTTACCTAAGCGAAAAAAACAAGATATCAATCATTGGCATGGCCAAGTAATTTTAGCGCGTTTTTCACATGTTGTATTTTACAATAATGCAATTAATGAACTTTTTACTAACAGAAAGTAGTGTGTGTGTTGTACTGTACCACTCCTCTAAATGTACTACTATTGAGCTGAAAAGAAATAATGACACAAATCTGTATCAGCACTATAAAGAAGCAAAAAAAAGTAAAATCAGAGCCTTTTATACTTGTTTTCTGAACTTTTTTTGTGAAGATTTCCTCCAAAATGCAGGTAGATTTTTTTTAAAAAACTTTTTTGCAAACAATAAATTTACTAGGTAAAATTTGAGAAAATTTTGTTATAAACTAACGAAATTCAGGAAAATTTGTAGGAAAATTCGGGAAAACTATGGGAAAATTTAAATATGATTCGGCTCATCTAGGGTACAAATGTGACCCAATGCCGAAAACCCGAGGTCAATTGGTTGCTTATTGGTTGAGAAAAAGGTACGACAAAATATGGAACGAAGACGAAATTTGCGTCCTAATAGCGCTTTTGTTCCACTACGTGAAAAACGCGCTAAAAATATTTTTATTTTCAAAAAGGGTTAGATGTGATAGTTGAGTTTTAATTTCATAGCCAAACTGTAGAAAAGAAATATCTAAAAAGTTAAGATATTTAACCTCTAAAAATTTCGACTAATAAATATAATATGTACTATATGTGTAAAACTGTATTATAATAATTTATTAATATCTATATTTTGTGAAAGAAAACATATAGGGTGTCTGAAAAGTATGACTACACTTTCGAAAAAATAATTTAAAAATAAACAAACAAAAAAATTTCCTTGCGGTTTTTTTACGTTGCATAAAAAATATAGATTAAAGTTTCTGCTAAATTAAATGCAAACTAGATAGTGCAACGTCTATTTTGCAACTTTTTCGTTTCAAAATGACTTCACCACATAAGAATTAGCCCAAATTGTAGAATGGTTTATCGAATTTAA